>JARYHS010010450.1:0-26719 GCA_031002005.1 Vandiemenella viatica
CTATTTTCTAACCTTGGAGTGTCGCATCCTATTTTCATCCTGATAACTTACTGCATCTCTGAACATGAAGGTAGTCTTTTCTATTTGAAAATTAGCATTTCCCTTTATAACAGCAATGTTTACAAATCATTATGATCGAGTTTCACTATTTACTCCTAACTATCACTTGCAAACTGTAAGTAAATGGTTTTAAACATCTTTTTACTGTTGGAATGATATTAACTCACAACAATTTGAACTAATTTTGATCATTTATTAAAAAATTTAGATTATATGACAATGAGATACTTCCTTATTCCTCTTGAACTACCAATTGTTTTATGGGATAAAATGTGATACAAAGCTTATATCCTTAGAATATTGTAATGCATTGTTCAAGGACATATCCAGCTAGGACAGCTGCCCACTCCCAAGCAGAAAAATTAAACATAGACTAAATTCCTCACCAATCTGAATAATGACTGTTGTGACTAAACTAAAGTCATCTGTTGTGAAATCGCAGACCTTGTAAGTTTTCATGTTTCAGCTCCCTCCCCCCTTAATTCCTTGAAACAAATATGAGCTGCTTGTCCCCTCCCCCATTTGAAATCCTTGGTATACTCTTGATATTGTAATGTACTTTTAATTTCCTGAGAGAATGATATAAATATAGGAGTTGTACAAAATATTCTCCCTACCTATACAGTTGACAATTACTTCTATTATTTTTCCATAATATTACAGCCATTTTAAGGATTCTTTTTTTAACTTATGAAACCAATATGTGGAACAAAATTTAAAAAGATCTATTCAAAAGCTACCACATTAATCAAAACAATTTTTTTAAAAAAATAACATTTTATAAACTTACCTGTAATATCCTAGTTGCCTGCATACAACTGTTGCTTCCTTTATTGTCCACTCATTTTTATTGTCACATACAATTCCCCATCCAACACCATCAGTGTGCACTTCTACAAATCCTTCCCAAGGTGCTGGACCACCTCTTATCCTTACTTTCTGACCACTGATATCAGCAGTTACTACAGTTTTTTGAAACACACGTTGCACTGGTTTGTAAGTAGTTGAATCGGAAGTGATTAAGTTAACATTCTTATGATCACTTGCATTATGCAGTGGATTCATACTTGGTACCACATGTGAAGAGTCAAAAATATCTGTCGTAATTAGACTAGGTGAAGGTAAAACAGTGAATCCTGAAAATTTTGATTTTGAGGTAGGTAATAATTTATTATCTATTCCATGATAGGACTTAGTTGTAGTGGCTTTTTCTGGATATGCAGTTATCTGATTTTTGTTGATCCTTTTACTACCATTCAGTTTTTCTACTTTATGATTCATGCCTATGGATGGAATCAACAAAATTAAATAAAAAATGATGAAGAGTCAATTTATGTATTTCTAACAATGCATAAACTGTTATTTTGATATTATGTACAAATTATCATACAACTGCCATTATTTAGATAATACACATAACTGGGCTATAAGAGATTGTCATTCAAGTAACTTTACATTTTAAATTCCCGACTCCAGTGATACAGTACTGTTCTAATGAAATAATGTCACAGAAAATAAGGAAAGATGGGGACAATAAACCCATTGTTCACCACAAATGAATTCAGGAGGGCCACAACAAACACATACACATGACTATATTATACAATATTTCAGTATATATCTTAATCATGATTAAAAGAGGCCATGTAGTGATCAGGTGTGTATCATGTGAATCTCAATACACGAATAAGCCAAAAATGAATCAGTTGGGTAGGGTAAACAGGTCTGGCATTAGAGGGGAGGTAAGCAGAGCAAAATTACCCTGGGCCCAGTCTCACTAGCCATGGTGCCTAACTACATAGAAATCAAACTTAAAAAAAATATATTTAAAAAGATGTTATTTTATTTTTTGCATTAAAACTTTGTCAAAATGGAGGGGTGGGGTGGGGTGGGGTAGGGGGAGAGGTGCACCTAAGAATGCTTGCCCAGAGAACAAGAATCCTAGTTGTTAATGATATTGCATTGGAGGGTTGCTATTCAAGACTCAGGTAAGCTATGTCAGAACACCTGTTGTCATGTCGAACTTAAATGTGCCTTTGGGGTTATGCAACAAGATTACTTCAAACTATGACTGTGCCTGGTACCTACGAAGATTGAAATGGCCACCAACCTATTTACTTCACCCCAATAGTTAAAGGTATGTTCAGAAAAGATAACACTGTAGACTTCTTGATTGTTTAAAAGTTTGTGTATATAAGAAAAAGTTCGTTTAAACCTGTTTTAGTACCAGAAAATTTTAGAAAAAGTAATGAACTTCAGATCCGAAAATATGATGATTGCAGATTAAAACACTCTCATGGAAATCAAACTTCCTTCATTCTCTGTTATTACTGAAAATTACTAGGTGCAATTGAAAAAGCTGATGGATTTCTTGAAGAGGGAAGGAATAGATTGGAAGGAAAAAAGGTTGGTACAGAACCTATATTTACAACAGAAAGTAATAATAAAGATTGGAAACAAGATGTCAGGAGAAAGTAGCATTGGGAGAGGCATAAGTCAATGGTTTTGCCTTTCCCCATTATTATTCAATTTATATCTAGAAGAAATTATTGCAAAATACTTAGATGAGAAAAGAGGAGTGTGAATTGGTGGCAAGAGATTAGGGTGTATACGATTTGCTGATGATATAGTCTTGTTGGCAGAAAGTGAACAAACTCTAAACAAAATGATGAAAGATCTATATGAAGCTTGTGAAGATTTTGGAATGAAAATCAGTACAGCAAAAACTAAGAGTATAGTGATTGGCAAAGGAAGAAAACTAATAAATACTAAGTTAGGACTAGCTGATATCAACCAAGGAAGATTCTTCAAATATCTTGGAAACACAATCACTGAAGACATGAAACACCACCAAGAGGTAAAAACTTGTATTGTCATAGCAACAGAAGCATTTAATAGGAAGGGGTGACTATTAATTGGAAAAGTAGACAAACTGCTCAGTAAAAGTCAAATGTTTTGCATGGAATGTGGCTCTTTATGGGGAAGAAATGTGGACACTGAGGAGGAGAATGAAGAGAATAAGCTGGATGGATAAAGTAAGTAATGTTGAAGTGCTGGAAAGGGATGGTGAAAAGAGAAAATTACTCTAAGTCATAAAAGAAAGAAAGAAGAGGGGAGTGCTTGCTAAAAGATACCTTGGAAGGATTAGTTTGTGGAAGGAGAACGAGAGGAAAAAGGAGGTGCTAGATCACAGACATCAGAGAAAACAGCAACTACAAGGATATGAAGAGAAGGACAGAAGAGCATGAAAAGCAGTCATGTGAAAACCTTAGGGCAGAACACTGATGATGATGATACTGAAGAAAATTCTGCTTTATGTCTACAAGTTGTAACTACTTAGAAATTTTCCCACATTACATCGCTTCGCCCGAGACACATACATCCACTCTGTTCAACTATCACATCATGGAGTTACCAAATGAAAATGGTAATGATGGAAAGTGATTTATGGAAATTTGTTGAAACAGGTGAAGAAGAACCGACTGCCGACGCAGATACAACTGTAAAACGTAATTATGCATCGAGACAAAACAAAGCTTATGCAAAGATCGCACTTCATGTGTGTGATGAACAGCAGATTCATATTCAGCACTTAATGGTAAGGAAGCATGGAACGAGCTGGAATGGTTGTATGTACCGTGTGACAGCAAATTTCGTATTGTGCAAGTTAGGCGGAAATTGTATTCGTTGAAACTGAGTGATTATAATTCAATGGAACTATATTTGGGACAGATAAACAGAACTGTTGGAGATCTTGCTAGTGTTGGCAATGTCACAGAAGATGCAGATTTAGCTATGACAATTTTGTGCGGCCTTTCCGAGGAATGGGATTCTGTTGTAACAGCTGTGTGTACCCTACCAGAAAGTGAGTTTACATGTGCTACAGTGAAAAGACATCTTCTTGCCAAAGCTTCAAGATGACAAGAAAACAAAGGCATGATACAGTCTGCATTATTCGTGAAGAAAGTGAACATGAAAATTATGGACATTAAATCTAATTGAAAAGATATCAAATCTAGCAACGAAGATGGAAAACACTGTAAGAAAGAAATACCAAAAGGCAAAGGAAAGTGTTTTATCTGGAAAGAAGATGGTCATTTTGCGAATGTATGTCCCAATAAATCAAGTAGCAAATGTTCATCTAGTGAATTCACAATGGGTGTTTAATGTGGATCAGCTATATTAAATAGCGATGTTTGGGTCATAGACTTGGGTGCTACTCATCATGTGTCTCCAGAGAAAAGAAATTTTTCTTGGATTAGTAAAAATCTGACTGCTGAAAATGTTGTGACAGTAAATGGTACAAAGACACCGACAACTGAAAAAGGTACTGTAAATGCAAAGAATGTAGGTAATAATTCTGCAAATAGTGACATACAAATTAAAAACACTCTTTTAGTGCCTGGAATTAGCCATGGAAATTTTGTCAGTTAAACATTTAACTGAAAATAACAAGAAAGTTGTTTTTAATAAAAATGGATGTAACATTTATGATGCCAGTAGAAATTTACTGTTGAAAGTGGAGAATGAGGGATGCTTGTATGGGGTGAGAACAGAAACTAATTTAAAGAAGTGTGTAGTAAGCTCATTACACTATAAAATGGAAAGTTAGAAACATTAAATTTGTGGCATCAAATACTAATGCGTGTTAGCAAGAATCAGATTAAAATTTTTTTCAAAACACAGCCTGTAAATAGTTTAAACTGTGAGTCAACAATGTAATGACTGTTTAGCAGGAAGAGTGACACGACTGCCATTTGTGTCACATCCATCAAACAACTGGAAAAGTTTTGAATCTTGTTCATGCAGATCTCATGGGACCAATAGATGTGAAAAGCTTTAGTATCAACAAATATGTTCTTAGCATAGTGGATGATGGTAACAGATATGCTTTCATCAGACTTCTTAAAACAAAGGGAAGTGTACTGCCTGAGTTTAAAACATGGAAAAACAAACTGGCAAAACTTCAAAGTGAGTTCAAACAGATAATGGACTTGAATTTATTCAAAGAATTGGGATATGTTCTGTGAGAGTTATGGCATTGTACATGAAAAGACAATGATCTACACACCACGGCAAATTGGAATTGCAGAGAGATTCAATAAAACTCTGATAAATTTAGTGAGAAGTGAAATCAGCAGTAGTAGGTTGCCTAAGGCAGCTTGGGCAGAACTGATATATAATGCCGCATATATCAGGAACAGAGTCACAAACAGTCATAATGAAGTTAAAACTCCATATGAATTATGGGTTGGCAGAAAGCCAAGTATTTCTCATCTTCGGGCAATAGGATGCTAAGTGTTTGCGCATATTCCTAAATGGAAACGCCACTCAAAACTCTCAGTAAGAGCCAAAAAAGGAATTTTGGTTGGATACGCAATATATGGACGTGGGTATAGGATTTGGATGCCAAATACTTAACAAGTTGTGGAGTCACGTGACTGCGTATTCAAAGAGAGCACAAGTGATGAAGCAAAACATATTAATAAACCTGAAGATTCTAGCTTCAAACAATTGGATAGAGAAGAAACTATCACTTTTGACTGCAGTGATAGAATTTCAGGCAGCAATTCTGAAGAAAATGTAATGATCAATTCTGAAGAAAATCTGTCAAGTGAGGAAGAAGACTTCAAAGGATTTCCAGACACAGAAAGTGCTGAAGAAGAAACTTCAGACAAAGGTGAACAGAGTGAAGAACACTCAACTGTTCAAGTAAAGAACAGAGGACGACCAAAGGGAAATTCTACAAACCATAATGCAAACCTGCAAAAGCAACACAGTGTGATTCTTTGAGAAAGATGTTCTATAAAATCAAAGAAAGATGATAACACAGAACTACAATCTCATACGGTTCATACTAATAATATAGTGGAACCATCTTCATTCAATGAGGCTATCAATTCTGCTGAAGCAGCGCAATGGTTGGGAGCAATGAATGAAGAGATAGAATCATTGAAGAAGCACAACACCTGGTCATTGGTTATACAACCTCCAAATGCAAATGTCATTAAATTCAAATGGGCGTTTAAAAGGAACATGGTAGGAGAAACAGAAAATTTCAAGGCTTGGTTGCAAAGGGTTTCTCTCAAAAAAGGGAGTGAATTATGAAGAAGTGTATGTGCCTGTATCAGGCTTCGATACTCTAAGATTACTTGTAGCTATTGGCATTGAGAAAAAGTGGTTCATGGACCAGTATGATGTTAAATCTGCTTATCTTTACAGTGATTTAAAGTAAACTTTGTATATGGAACAACCTGAAGGGTTTATACGAAGAGGTAAAGAAAAACTGGTTTGTAAATTGAACAAATTGATATATGATTTGAAACAAAGTGGAAGATGCTGGAATGAATATCTCAACAAAACATTAGAAAATCTTGAATTCTTTGTAATAAAGTCGATCCATGTATATATCAGTTGAAGAAAGGAAAAGGAAAGGTCATATTAGCTGTTTATGTGGATGATATACTTGTATTAACAGAAAACGAATCAATGAGAAGTAGTATTAAAGAACTTCTGGAGAGATGCTTTGATATTAAGTGCCTAGGAATGATTTTGCATCTACTGGGAGAAAAAGGATAATAGCATCACCCTCTCACAAAAAGGATATGTCAACAAACTGTTGAATGAATTTGGACTGCCAAAGGAATTAAAACCCCAATGGAGCAGAGGCCAGAATTTCTCAACGAGTGAAATGAAGATGACCTCAAGAACCTTCCTCACAGAGAACCCATCAGTGGTCTGTTATACTTATGCAGAGAACTAGACCTGACATTGCCTTTTCAGTAGGCAAGATGGCTCAGTATTGATCGCAATTCAACAGGTGTCATTGGAATGCAGTTAAAGAGTACTGAGGTATTTAAAAGGGACACAAGACTATGGAATTACATATTATCCAACTAATGAAAGTCTTGTAGCATGTGCTGATTGGTTAAGTTGTACAAAAACTCATAAGAGAATAAGTGGATATTTGCTTATACTTGCAGGTGCTCCAATCATCTGGAAAAGTTCAAAACAAACTGTGATTGCACTTAGCCCAATGGAGGCAGAATATGTGGCCTTGGCAGATTGTGCAAGAGAAGTTTTTTGGGGAAAAGAACTATTAAAGTCCTTGTAGTCCCAAGAAATAAGTGACAGTGCAACTACAATATGGTGTGATAGTCAGGCAGCTATTTCTCATGCTAGAAACTATGTTGACAAATCTAGGAGAAAGCACATTGCGATCAGGCATCACTTTGTAAGAGAAAAGGTGATGAATGGGACAGTGAAACTTCGATATGTCCCAAGTGAAGAAAAGGAACTGTGTCACAGACTACATGAGTCGCTTTATAGTCAGCTGATGGAGCAGGTCCCACTGGCATAATCTCCAATGTGCAGAATGATCATCCACAAGTTAACGATCTTCTGAGGGGGGGATTGTAGAGATTATCAGTGAAATGTACAGAGGTTAAATTATTCTTTGCATTGTAATCTCTCTGGTCTATGTTGATCTATGTTGTATTGCGCATTGGTATGTGAATCTGTAATAAAGAATTTCTGTTCGCAATAATGTGTTCTTTACAGTTTATTTTAGTGCACTACTGCTCTATGCAATTAACTGCTAATATTTAAGTAATAATAAGATAAACAATAAACCACATTACAGTTACACTCATTACCTATTAAAGTTTCTTTTACTCACTCTAAATATCAGGGTTTATTATATATATATATATATATATTTCTGATCGGTTTCCACTATCACACTTTTGAGTTCAAAATTTAACATTAGTTGTTTCCCATAACTTTTCAGTTTAAAAATATCATCTTTCTTTCTCCTTTGGCTTCTACTATTTTACTTAGGACTTTCTTCATCTTCCACTAGCTGAAATTAAAACCTTTTGTCAGGCCTAAATGTTATGGGGGTTGCAACACTTTGCCTAAACTGAAAAATAAAATTCATGACCTGTGTAGCCTTCAGGTACCTTAATATTTAAAATTGTGGTCACCATTGGTTTGTATTATGAACCACAAACACAAAAGGTATAATGAAAAAAGTTCTCTTGACACAGTTTTAGGATCACAAAATACTTATATTCTTGATAAAGTTCACTCTTACATTATCGGTGCCAGAATGATGGATAAGACATCGGACAACAGTTCCATTGAAGATTGAGAGGCTAAGCGCATTCACACGAGAAGACAAACTCACTAAGACCCCATACCTTTATTGAGAATACTACTATGGCATGTTACGACATGCCACACCACCGACCCGCATGGAGGCATTCGCTCCGCGAACCGACGTGAAGTTAACAGTTTCAAATCTGGTTGAAGACTGGACCAATTCAAGATGGCTGCAGGGGCTTTTATAAGCTTTTCAATTTCTATGACATCAGAAACTTTTTTCAGAAATTAATATCTCCCAGTATACTAAATGGTTTAACTTGCAATTATTGCAAGAGCTTCCTGTGATCATATTCTATCAATTTTACTTTAATTCAACATTCAAAAGGCTTCTATGAGATTAACCTTGAAGTCTCTTATATCACCAGCCTGGCACACTTTATCAAACTCCAACAATAATTAATGACAATCTATCTTCAAAATCTTAATTATCATACTAATGATTAAGCTTTTTACCAAAACCAATATATATTCATGATCCTCTCAATTTAGGCTATCTACTGATATAAATTTCTCAATTGTATTCCTTTTAGTTAAATTTTTTTTTCTTTATTAAAACCACTAATTTAACTTTGTCAAATTAGTTAATTTTACCAAGATCAGCTGTGACTCTACTCAGTTCAAAGTTATTTCAAATCATAAATTCTATCTTTCCAATCACGTTTCAAAATGTAAACAAACCAAATTATCTCTTAAATTAAATTTTTCCAGACATAATGAATACACTTAAAAATGATTCTTATAACGAGTTTTCACTGAGGAAATGAATGCAGGAAAATCCATTCAAGTTGACTATTCCTTTAGGTGAAATTTCTGTTTTACATAAGCAACTTCAAAATCGAACTATAGAATATACGTATTACTAATGAGGATAGCTAGTGGTAATGCTTTTGGCGAACTAAAGGGGACCTTACACTTTCTTTCTCTAGATTGCAGTATTTCTTAATTTCTTCACAATTAAATAATTTCTGTTATTAAATTCTCCTAGCCATGAGACATGTGTCAAAATGCTTCTTTAATCTGGACTTTACACTGATCTTGCTAGTAACATTAGGAATAGTGTTCTTGGTTTTATTTGAACATATGATACCATTCTCTATATTTCATAAAAACGAACATCAGTTACTATGTCACAGAGACTGAGGACATTAGCAAAATAAAAGGAGCAAAGTCAAAGGTAATGACTCAGCAGCTGTGATACTATGTTAACTCTAATATTATAAATATCTAGGAACAAGATTATGTAAGTTATGACAGTTTTCAGTGATTACTGTATCCTTAAAAACATATTGTAACAGCTTTTGTTGGTGACTGAAAATGAAGGCATTGTATAGTATTGATGACTCAAATAAATGTTGTTTTTATTACCATAGCCACAAGTTCAGAGGCGTAGCTATTGGAGGGCTAGGCAGTGCCATGCACCGGGGCCCCCAAGCACAGCTCGGGAGGCCTCCAAGCTCACCTCAGGAGGCCCCAGCCCCTGCCAACAGACCTCACAAAACTTGATAGAGCTAAAAAAAAAAGGTCGCACATTTGGCCTGAAGCCTCAAAATATTTTTTTGCACCAGGGCCCTTGTTAACCTAGCTACTCCACTGCACATGTTATGATAACCATGCATAGATACCATTTATGTTTCAGTAACAAGTAATGTATGTATTACGTGTAACTAAAGCAATCATAATTATGTTCTCTGCATTTAGGTGATTACGAATTTATGAATATTTTCACCACTGACAGCTATGATATTTAACATGCTTAAATATGTATCAAGATAAATAAAACAAAAATACATAAGCATGTACCTACATGCAACTTACCAAATCTTAAGCATTGTGTATTCTGTGGATAATCACACACAAGCTTATTATGGTTAAATATAGTTCCTGGGGGACAGGACTGAATAAATGCTCTGCCATTCCAGCAATTTATGTATTTCTTACAGTCTTCTGGGTGCGGTGCAACACCTGTCCCATTACTCATCAAGCAATCTCGGTGTTGGATTGAATGCTTAGAAAGTGATGTCAAAACTGGTTTCTTAGTTGTTGTAGACAAGTTGATGCTTCTTTTGTTGCTAGTATCAAGGTTTACTCCATTTTCAAGCTTTCCCTTGTGATAGACTACAAAGTAGCAGCAATCAAAATGTATATATCTGCTGTGCAGAAAAATAATTACATATATTTTTTAAATGAAATCTCAACTAATGAGAGATTAAAATACCTGTATATTTGCATGTAATGTTTAAAACAAAATAACAAGTTTTTTTGTGGAAAGGGAAATCATATTTACAAAGTTATGCTTGCTGTCAAAATGGCAGTAGGAAATAAAAGTTCAGTTTAACCATGTCAGTCTTCTTTGCAGGTCAACAAGTTACAATGATATTGTAATACAATGTTAGTTCTATGGATTTGATATATGCCTGTTTGCTTACATCACATACTGGAAGTAAGAAAACATAATTTTCTTATGCCCTTTTTTTGCCTTACATATTTTACTGGTTAAATCTAGATACTCATAGTTCCATGTCTACTAATGAAATAGATGTCAGAACCACACACAAAATTTTGTTAATAGAAACAAACATTTTACTCATTAATATCTGGTATGGATATTAGCAGACTGTTGGTCATGAACAATATTTCCTAATTTCAACTGACATCGAAGCAAACTTTTTTTAATGATAAACTTCCTACTATTGCTATCAGGTTGTAGAGCAGAATCAGAGAGCAATCAATTGCTGATGAGTTACCACCTGAAAATCAACCTATACTGTGCTGTTGTTGTCATTTTTAAGCAAAAAAAAAAAATGTATTTTGAAACTATAACTATAGTCATTTGGAAACAGGGATATACAGAGAAAAATTTGTGTCATTGTGAAATATATTTGTTTCATCTTAAATATTTATGTGTAGAAGAAAACTGAAGTGTTCTTAATTCAGGTTCTACATTATTGGCTCTTCTCTAATTTTGGACAAGTGCATGGATTAATAAGGTAATCAATTATTTCTGATTCCTTTCGGTATCAGTAACAGCTCCTAACACAAAAATTATAATTAGTTTTATGATAACAATAACATACCAATACATTTCCAAATGGAAAGTAACATCTGCAAGAAGAATTTTTTTAAAGCTGCCTGAAACAAGCAATTGAGTGGAAAGTTATTCTGCCTTGCAGTGCTCAACGACTGTTGCAGACAAAAGCCAAACCACTCTCTGCTTGACAACAAATCTTCTGCTTGCTTCAACTATGAGGACCAAACAATTTATGCTTCTAGACAGGGCCAGCACTAGAATTCTTGGGCCTTGTGTAAGCATTCTAAGCCATCCCGAGATATATTTTTTTTTTTTTTTTTGCTTTAGACTTTGGTTTTTATATAAAGCCAGAAAATTTTAATGAAAAAAGGTTCAAAATCATAGTCACACATTTTAAAACTTATGTTTAATTTCTATTTAGCTAGGCAACCATTCAAGCAGGCCCTCTTCAGGGGCCTGAGGTATTTTGCCCTGCTTGACCCTCCCTAATGCCAGCCCTTCTTCTAGAGAGGTACTAATTTCCTACAAGCAATAGATTAAAACACTTACCTGGCCCATTTGTGTGGTTAGTTTCCAAACATTCAACTTTCGATGGAAAATCACACTCAAGTGATCCTGGATTGAATAATGTTCCTGGAGCACATACCTGAACATAAGCTCTGCCTTTCCAACAGTTTATATATCTCCTACAATCTGGTTTATAAGGAAACAATCCAGTTGCTTTGTGAGGACAAGAATCTGAAAATGGCTTCATTTGATTTTTCATTCTAAAAATATTTTCTGATTTCATCTTGTTGATTATTATATCCTTTGAAGCCACTGGTTTTGATGAATTTACTGTAGTGTGTATTTTGTTATGAGTAGCCAGAGGAAACAAGCCATACTTTATTAAGTGTCGAGAGAGCAAAGTGTTGTTATCCTTGTTATTTAATTTGGTTGCTAGATTAAGTTTTTTCTTTCCATTATAAACAACCACAGGATTCCTCATTGTGGTTGATTTCCCCAAGTTGCTCCAGTTAGACATGTTACTCTTATTTTGACCATTTTCTTTATGCGTGATGATCCATTGCCCTGTATGTTCTGGCACATATATCTGTAAACCATGAGATAAAATCCAATATAATTTTATGAAAATAGTGAATGTTTTTCATCTTTCAGAAAGAAAGTGACTAAATTAGATTTTTTTTCTAAAAGAGCAAGTATATTTTGGCATGCTATGGTGTAGTCACTATGGTGTAGTCACAAACAATCTGGTAGCTCAGTGGTTAAGGCATTTGCTTTTAAAACATTGGAGTATGGTTCTTGGTTCAAATCCTGGTGGGACCAGGAATTTTTAAAAGTTGTGTTTCATCAAATGAGCTAAACCAGAATGTTCCATGATTCGGATTCCACATCAAATTGTAGGTCCCAGAGGATAGAAACTTGCTCAGGCTTGGCTTACCACCACTACTCAGCTGAGGACCACGAATCAACCCATGAGGATTACCACTTTTAAATATCTCCTGTAATTACAGCTCTCTATTTTCTACATTTGATTTAAACAAATGTCCTAGTCTATCACTGACACAATAGTGCAAATTAACTAGTAGAATTTTATGTTCAATATGTTCAAAGGCCTTAGCTAGATTTCAGAAGATTTAGTTTTTGATCTGTTCCTATGAAATCAAAAAACTATAGACTCTGTTAAAATAAATTGCCAAAAACCAAATTGTATTTTACTAAGTAAATCATTGTTATGTGAAAATCTGGATGACTGGACAAGTATTCGAACCTGCATTCTCCCGAATGTGAAGCAAGAGCATTACTGTCACTCATCATGCTCAGTCTATTTGCTCCTAAGGTGATCTCATTTTCAATAGTTGTTTAACTCTGGCCCCGATCTTTAGTACAATAACCTGACTTCTACCAAACATTTACAGTGTTCTGTTAGCCAGTTCATCTTCAGACTCAATCTAAGTAATATTTCAAGGTATAGTGTGATGGTAAACCACACTACCTTTTAATACATTTGTACTAATATTATCAATTCTAACCTCGATATGGTTTTTTTTTTTTAGTAAATAACCTAGTTCCTCTATAATATCTTTAGGATTTATTTCAAAATTGTTAGTCCACTAGTAGGCATTATTTCCTGCACTGATTTATCTCCAACCATCCCTGAATGATTGTTCCTAATGACTTGTTAATCCAGTTATTTAATATTTCCATCTTTTTCATATCTTTGATAATGTCTACATCCATTACCATAACTATGTGATTACATTCTCTACCACTCAGTTTTCTCTGATAGCTACAGAAATTTCTTGATGCATCATCCAGTGCTCCCCTACACACATAAAATCATTCATAAACCCATATTTAGCTTCCCACTTTACAGCTATTAATTCCCTGTCAGTGTTTCAAAGTGGCCTTGCTGCTTCTTAGCTCAGTAGTATTCTCTTCTAATCAAGGAATCTAGCCTGCATACCTCCCTATTATAGTACATAGTTTCCATATTATTCTTTATTTTAAATACCAAAGGATAGGGGGAAATGACTCATCACTCACCAAAGTTGAAGGATGCAAAAAGTGAGAAACATATTGATGAAGAAAGACATATACAATATTTTGGTTTAACATCTTTTTAATGAGACAGGGAATGAGCCATATGTTTCAGGAGGTGTGCACACGCTGAACTTTTTCACATGACTGGCTAGGCAGTGGAAGATGGGGTGGGGGAGGAGGTGGTGAACTGTAAAGAAATAAACTATTGATATGTCAGGTAAGACTAAGATGATATGTATCTCAGGCATTGGAAAAACTAATATATGTTACAAAAGGGTACAATGTATTAAAGCAAACAATAAATAAATAAACTAATTTTGAAGAATTTTTTTTAAAATTGTTACTTTGTTGCATTTTTCTCCCTTGGCAGCGCACATTAATGCTCACGGATGGTGGGATTTAGTACATTTTATTGAAAATGTTTGAAGCAACAAATTCTGCTGATGCGGTCGCTAGTGATTCAGCTTATCAACATACTTTACTGTGTCAAGAAGGATCACCCAAAGAAGAATAACAAAATTAATAAAGTTCAAATCTTCACCCACGCCAGTCGTGACCATAAAGTTCATCAGACTTCTGTATGTACACCCGAAGGTTGCAGAATTCTTAGTTAAAATGGTTCACATTAACAATTCTTTACAAATCTCACTTGCATTTACACAACTATAACTGTAAACAGTTCAACATTAAAAGGGCGGCTCGAGAAACTAGTACATAGGTGATGTGCCTGATGAGCAAAGCCACTCCTGGAAGACTCGCCGGTGCCACATTTCGGGGTCGCGGGCATTCTTGACCAACTTCCGGTAGCCGGCATGTGCTCCGGGGTCTTCCACAGACTGGCGGGAAATTTAACATCTACACGGCGGTATTAGAAATAGCACAGCTGGTTCTCAATCTCCTAGTCCATCAGTTTTGGGAGCAGCCTCTATCATATGGTTATGCTACAACTAGTTAAATAATAACAATGATCATCATTATCATTGGGGACCATCTCCAGTTTCCCGGGTGTGATTTATGAGCTCTGGTTGTTGTATATGATTGTTTTCCACTGTCTCCTATTTAGAAAAGTTTCTCTGCCCATGATATATTCCCAGTTCCAGCCTCTTCTATGTCCTCTTTCAGTTGGTCTGTCCATCTTCTTCTTGGTCTTCCCACTGGTCTTTTTCCCACTATCCTTTCTTCCAAATAAGTTTTTGGTAGTCTTGTACTAGTCATTCTCTTGACATGCAAACCACTTAAGTCTTGATGACCTAAGTCTCTCTTCCATGGATTCCCTTAGCTCTAGGTTTGATCTAATCTCATCATTCTTTATGTGGTCTAGTTTTCTGGAGGCTGTTCTAAGAAACTTCATTTAATATGCTTGGATCTTGCTAAGGCCCATTGATGTTAGTGTGCATGTTTCCAAAGCATATGTGAGAATATGAATGAGATATGATTTGTACAAGACACTTTTTGTTCTTCTGGGAACCTTCATGTCCCATAGTAAGCCCTGCATGGTATTGTAGAAGTTGGCTCCTTTGGTTACTCTATTCATTATTTCTAACTCACTTCTGCCATTACTAGCAATTATGCTCCCCAGGTAGCTGAATTGGTCAACAACTTCAACTTGGTAGTTTTGTAATTTTATATGACAGTTGTGATGATCATATGGTTATATTATGGACAATTATGTAGTATGCAAATATATTAATATGCATACTCCTTGAGATTGGGTTACATTCGTGTTCCTTTTGTTTTGAGATGATGTTGGTTGCCAGGAGCAACAGGTTTAAAGCCTATATGGTAAAGGCGTTATATTAAGTTCGCAAGTAGAATATGCGGATTGAGAAATATTAATATGAGAAGTCCGATTTAAAGATTAACAGTCGTATTATCAAATGGTGTTGGTGGAAGTTGTTAAACCATTAACTGAATAAATAAAAGTTTTACAGAACAATAAAGGACTTATGCATCGGTTCATGTGTAGATGCTAGCTATATAAAAATATAAGATAAAGGTAAAAAGTGGAAGCTAATACATAAGTAACCAAGAATAAATCACCACACAGTCTGTATTCTTTCAGCTTATTTTTAGTGCTACGTTGTTTTTTTTTTCATTTCATTTCTTATTCCACATTTTCAGTTTATTTTGTATTCCTTCTTCGGTAATAACAATGATAATAATAATGAGTGATGGGTCAAATGGTAGAATTTTATCAGTAATTGAGGCCAGGTTGGTGTCGGTATACAAGCTCCCATCTCCGCAGTTCTGATGCGGGAGTGGTTTTGGGGGAAGTTATCGAAGATGGGGTCTGGCTTACCAAAATTTTCTGTTTAATAGACATCCACCTGTCCTCAATCACCAATAAAATTCTACCATTTGATCCATCACTCATTAGTATTATTATTATCATTGTTATCATTTAACTAGTAATAATTTTAACAAATTTCTTCCAAATTTATTTATTTATTCTTCCCTTTAACACATTGTTCCCTTTTGTTATATATATTAATTTTACCACCAACTGTGATGTGTATTTTTACATATAAATCTTAGTTTTCCCCACATATCAATAGCTCACTTCTTAACAGTTCACCCTCACCACCTCCTCTCCCAACCTGTCTTCTGCTGCCTAGCAGTCATGTGTTAAACTTTGGCATGTGCACACCTGCTGAACCATATGGCTCATTTCCTACCACATGAATAAGGCATTAAACAGAAATATTGTATATGTCCATATCCTTTGTTATTCATATTGCCTAAAAGTCTTTTCCTTATATGATTATTTTTTTGCTTGGAATAAAAATTCCTTCCCCATTCTTATTACCTACCTGAACTGTTCCCACCTACTCTCTTTTGAGTTGATGCTGTACTTTCACATTTTGAATTTCCCTTGAAATGTCACTTCTGTTCTGAGATATTTGTCTTTTTATAATTGTGTCAACAAACACCAAGAATTTTGGCAACTGGTTTACAGAACTTTTGTATGCAACTTCCAGCCAAAAAAGGTCACCATTCTAATAACGTCATTAATGGAAGTGTAAATTCTTACAATTTTAGCTAACAACTCAGAAAGTATTCCTCTTATCTTTTATTTAGGTGTTTAGTATGTATAGTGAAACCCTAGCTACCAATATTATGTATGGGCACAACTGTCAAAACAGCTTTTTAAAAATAGCTCATCTGCCTCCATATTTACCCATCTCATATATAGATTCAACAGTAGCCAATCATGGTGTTCAGGAACTGCACAAGTTCGAAACTGATATGTTCTGCCTCCTACACCATATTTTAAGATCACTCTCTATACTATATAACTTGCATTCTTATAAATATTAGTCCCCAATATTCACATAATCACTGGCCTATTTTCCATAGTGAAACCCATACAAAGTTATTCCTACTCCTACATCTTCTCCCCTGACTCTGGGAACAAGCTGAACCAATTTCTCACCACATTTCCCAAAGTGACTGAAATCTTCACTGTGTTCACCAACAACCATTCATTTCCCCTCCAGCAATTAAATCGCAATCTTCTGTTTTTGCCTCTGTAGGCTGAGACTGAAAAGCTCTGATCATTTTGTGCTATTCTGTTCTTTTCACCCTGCACCCTGATCATTTCATCCTGCTCTGAAATTTTTATACACCTGAAACAAAGTTAATAATGCCATGAAAGAGCCTCATTTACTTTCCTTTTTTCCTCTCCACTACTCTCAGCGAAAAAACTTAGAATCACTGCAATTTATGTTGCCTGTCATTATACTGCTATAAGCACCACATCAATTTTTTCCTCCTAATTTAATCAACAAAAGAAACCAACAATAATTAATGACATTGATAACTTCCCATTGTGGCTGCATGAATTAAGGCACTGCCATCCTGGATCAAGGAGGTACAATGTGACCATGTTCGAGTCCTGGAATCCTCCACACCAGCCATTCTGATTGCTGTCTCTAGCCAGTTTCCTGCAATTTTCTAGGTGAATGCTGGGAGTGTCCCCAATCTATGCCTTGTAAATTATACATTTTACAGACAAGAATACACTTAGAATACAGATCAGAAGTTATATTTTTCACAGACAGTTAGCAACACAAAAATTCCACCAACAGGTTAAAATGCTCCAGATATCATAAATCTGGTTCTAAATATGGGTAGGGTAGATGTCCCTCCCTACCTCTTCACCTTATTATTCACATAAATAGGTCGCCAGTATTTATGTGGTCCTCTATGGCTGTATTGACGGATTGGAATGGGCGGGTTTAGGATTGGTGCTTAGCACCCTCTGCCACCCACAATGTTTGTGATTTGCAGAGTATGAATGTAGATGTAGAAAAAATGATATATGTCTGTTTTGTTCTTAATAACTCATCTTATTCTAAGTAATAACTAGATGAAAAGTTCTAATGCCACACAGATTTCTGAATTTTAATACAAACCTACAAGTGGTTTATCAATGATCATATCTACATTAAGTGAATAATGCTAATCAGGTATTTATATGACAAACTATAGAAACCTTGTGGATAATGGATCATTATATCTAATAAATTCAACCATTCAAAAATTCAGAGAATTCTTGTAATGTTGGAATATGCCAGAGGCCTATACAGCATTCTGCTTGCAAAAAGGTTATTTTTCAGATTCAGTGAAGGAAGACATTTTCTTTCTCTTGTAGCGATATAAGAAGAAATCTATCAAATCATTACTGTGATACTAATCAGCATGCAAAACTAGCTTATTGAAATAATTGTAGTGTTACCCTCAGTGGGTGAATTAAAAACTTTGACTGTGAATTATGTCCATGTGATGCTGAGCCACTAAATTAGTATGACTGTTCACTGGTTCAGAAAACTATAGACATGGCCACCATCCCTTGTGGGAAAATTTCACAGTAATTCCACTCAAATGATCTGACTTTAAGGGAAATCCAGAATACAGAAATAACTTAACACAAACTTGGCATATAGTTACAATTAAGTTTATTTGAAAATTTTCAGGGTGATACCGAGCACATAATCACAGTTCTCAAACAATGATGGACTTCGCTCCGAACAAGATCAGAGGTTTGTAATTAGGAACATTATTTTATTAATGCATGTTCACTACAATAAATGCGCTTATCCACAGTCAATCAGCTTGTGAGGACATCCAGTCACAATTCAACACTTCATGTAGACATTAAGAAATGATACAACCTGGCGCACTAAACACATGGCCACTGCTCTGAATTGCACACCTGGCTAATAGGCACTTCCTAACCAAATAATGAGTAGAACAATATTGCCTAACTCAAACATGGTAGACTCTCTCTTTGGTCCCTCAGCCATTCAAAATCATCTCTCACCATCATGTGCTCCTTCCTAGCCTATCAGGAATTTATACTTAAATTAGCATGTCAAAGATAGTTTTTCTGCACCAGTCTCTTCACTTCCTGTCTTATTTTCTGCATCATACTAATATGTATGGTCTGTCTTTCAGATCGACAACCTCTCTGCCCAGTTGCTACCTGGACCAGAACAGTTTACCACTCCATGCTTGCTTTACTGGAGTTTGAACACTCCCATTACACTCTAACTTTATTTTCAGAACATTTACGGACTATGGTGTATACACAAAAAGATACATTGTTAAGATAACAAAAAATATATTAAAGTTAAATGAAAAAAATTAAAGTCATATCTTAGACTGATAAAACATTTCATACAGAGTTAATGTGGCATTAAGGATGTTAAGTGTAAATAACTTGGCATGATGATTGATAGTAAATGCAATTAAGCAGGTGGTATGGAGAGGATTAAAAATCATTTACTGGACGAGGAAATGCACCAGAGAAAAAGGACAAGGTTATAAAATCTTGATTGGATGATTGCTTGAAGATAGTGGTGTAGCAGTAGTTTTGAATATCAAATACTGGGATTATAGGGGATACAAAGAAGTGCAGTTAGATTTGAATATGGAAACCACTGCATATCACAATTGGTAACTGATATGACACAGAAGCTGGGATGGGATGTGATTCATTGAAAGATGGGTGAAGAGAATGCTGGGAATGTATAAGGCATGTATTGTTTGATGGATGTTGGTAGGAGAATTAGGAATAGTGTATTGAATGGTGAGCGATGACCATAACCTGGAACTTGATTTCAGCGATAAGGAATTGGGAAAAATTTTCTTTTGTAGTCGAGGGAGTCAGTGTTTGCAACAAATTACTGATTAAAATCAAAAACTTTCCAGATGCACTGAAAGAAAATCCAAAGTCATAAATGGAAAAAGTAGTTGGGTGCTGTAATTGCAAACAGTGAATTTTAAGATAAAAATCAAATTAATAGGGTAATGATGGTATAGGAAGAAATAACTTATAAGAAACAATAACAATAAGAATCAATAACAACAAAACATACACTAGGTATTATTCATCCTGTAATGTTTTGATGTTAGAGCACTAAAATTTCAGGTCTACTGAATGTTGCAATAAGGCATTTCTGTAAAACAATTTATCTATTCAATTTTCAGCCATAATAGGACTTTAACAATCTGTTGTCTACTGAACCAGTAAGTATTAACCAAACACATAAAAATTTTAAGAGTTTTATACAGGTTGAAGATCAAAAAATATAGTATAAAAAAGAAAACACCAATTTTGTACAGTATTACTGAATGATCTTCATATAATAGGTAATTAATACACCTACCATTAACACAGATTGGAGAATGCAACACGGTATTATTAGTGCTTTCAAATCCATTTCATATAACATGAAAAAAGTAAGTATATGCCACAATACAGATAAAGCATTACACACACACGCACATAAAAAAGGCAATACACTAAATTTACTTCCAAATTATATTTAACAAATTTGCATTTTACAAACAGATTATCACTTCTGTCTTTCTGTTATCTGAAGTCAAAGGTTAAAACTCAAGGTTCAAACATATTTAAATTTCAGTCTGGCTGAGATGGGTACTGAACAGCAAATGCTTCACAGATATCAGGGATCTGATTCTTTAATATAATGCAACATATCCATTATGTCATAATGGCAAAAAGATGTCAGATAAGGCAAACATGTGCACACATGGAAGAAAGATGGATAGCTTTCTAGTAATCCTTGATTATTACATGCAGCCCAATATTGGCTGAAATTATTTAAGAATATAGGAAATAATACTACTGGATGTCAGAGCAAAAGAAGCCTTTGTTTTATAGTGATTAATATTATAAAAATCTTTATTAATAATTTTATTAGCTATGAAACAATAGTAATCATTTATGGTTTACTTCTTTTTTATAATTTATATTCATTGTTGGTTTAACTTTCAGATAAAAATAACACCTCTGAAGACTTACAATTTTTATATAAAAATAGTAATATTGAAAAGAAAGATACAGTAGACAAATCAAAATCAGAGTTGGAGGAAGGGGCACTGAAGTTACAGACAAAAACATTACACAAACACAAAAGTTTGGGCACCATTCTTATTCATGGAGATAGAAATCAACAGTCATGACTAGGGCAACATGTGCACATACAATTAGATTAATTTTGATGATGTGTAAACGTGTTGACTTAGCTATGTGCAAAGGTGCATGGAATTCTTTTTTTTTGTGTGTTCTTTGTCACTAAAACACTTCTTTCTTCAACTTTGGTAAGCCATTGGTCTACTTTATCTGTAATACTAGGGCTGACATTAATTATAACACAGATACAAGATGGATGTTGGACCTTGGAGTGTAGGACAACCTGGCATACAAAACTTGGGGTTAAGCAATTGTTGAACCTATTTACTTTGCATTGTTTGATGTATGACTGGCACATAAGAGGAAGCAATTATGACACTACAGCTCAAACATACTGACGGGTGCTTTTGGGCACTGACCCTGATGCTGTCCTGCAACCTTAACAGAGAACCGAACCAGTTTGGAAACCAATTCAGTCTATTCAAATCCGATGAGCCCAATGTAAAAATTTGACATAAATTATTGGGTAGTACCATCAGTTGGAAATATCAGAGAACTTGGATGTGATATATTCAGTAATGAGAGAAATCAGAGAATTATGAGTCATATGAGAATTGTCCAATTTCAAAACAACAGGATAGACAGTATTTGACAGAGGAAGGTTGAAATAGTGAAGTGTATTATCTGCCATTTCCTTCTGCATCATGCTGAGGGATATGACTGGTTGGGTAATGAAATGGCAATTCAGTACATGCCAAGTTGTGTCAGAGACTGTTATCCCACTCAATTGTTATATGAATTCAGGTATAATACTATCATTTCGTATGAAATATGATTTTTTCTTTTCTGTTATCAGTCTCTTGACTGGTTTCCTCCATCCCTTCCTACATTGCACTAGCCTCTTCATCTCAACATACCCATTACAACCTACATGTTCAATTTTATGTTTCATATATTCTAATATTTGTCTACTTCTACAGTTCTTTCCTTCGAATTAACCAATTCTGCATGTCTTAAAATGTAACCTACCACCCTGTCTCTTCTTCTTTCTGTAAGACTCTTCCATAAGCTTCGTTTCTCAACCATCATTTCCAAAACACATTAATTTCATACATCATCTGTCTCCTTAATTTTCAGCATCCTTCCATGGCACCACATTTCAAATTATTCAATTTTAATTTATTCTGGTATTACTAAATTCTATGCTTCACTACCACAAAGTGTTGTACTCCACACATAGAGTTTTAAATAGTTCTTTCTGAGTCTTCGATTAATATTTGAAATTAATGGACTTTAGGAATACCAATAAAAATATTCAATTACAGGCAATTTAAAACAATTTCAGTATGAATAAAAATAAATTTAGAAATTTTTTGACACTTTCAAAATGAAAGAGCCATGAATCTACTGAATGAATATGAAAGCCTTGTAGACCCTGGTGTTGATAAGCTGAGTGGCCTCATGAAGTATATCCTGCTCTTCTGTCACATGCTTGGTTGACAATTTTAAAACTGATAAAACTAATTTTGAAAAATTAAGACAGTTTAAAAGTGAAAATGTCAAAGTACATGATGTGTGAGTGGAGACTTTCCCGGCGTATTGATGCAACAAAATCTTCTCGGGTGTCCAGCCAGATGGTGGTATAAAAACACGATGTTTCGATAGCTGATGAAGACAGCAGAGTCAGCTGTCGAAACGTTGTGTTTTTACACCACCATCTGGCTGGACACCCGAGAAGATTTTGTTGCAAAGTACATGATAATAAAATGTAAGCAAAACCAACATAATGCATATAGAATTAAGTCAAACCCCCTTTTAATTGTGGAGAGGTATCAAATTAAAAGACTGAACAAGAAATTGAAGCGTTAGAAATCCATGTGTGACCACAAGTGGGCCCAGGCTTCAATAAATGTAAAAATGGTACATGCCATGTGACCTTATAAAGTGAGCCTGCTTGTTTGTTGCAAAACTTTAGACAAAATAATATCATTTCAGATGAAATGCACTATGGCAGACAATTTAATACCATTTCAAGATTAAGAAAAGTATATTTCAAAAAATTGTGACTATTTGGAAATAAAAATGTTAATGTATATGGTAAGCAAAAATGTATGTAGACATGAAGCAAACCTCCTTGGAATTGTAGACAGAAGTCAGCCCTATCTATTGCCAAGTGATCTTAGGAAGCAGACTCCACACATCTGTCACATGACTTGATGCAAAATAATTAAATTAATTTAACTACAATGCACATACACATTCCAGTGGCAATTTCCATACAAATCCATTTTCATCTTTCTTATAATTAAATACTTTCAGCATCTTCAAATTTTAATTTTCTTCAACATCTTTGGTAAATTAGCCATCACCTACCTTGGTAGTTCATTGCCATACTGTGACTTCCTTCCTACAAAAGAAAATTTTCCCTTGCTCTTATGCCTGAAATATAGTACCAGCTTGTGGTCATGGTCATCTTTTCCTTTTCATGCATTATTCTTAATTCTTCATCGATGTCTTTTAAAGCCTCATCACCTATTTATACTTTTCATACTCTCAGCACTCTCTTCATTCTCCCCCAGTCTTCCAATGAAGCGCATTCTTGATTTTTTTTTTTTTTTTTATAATATCAGTTACTGATTGTATTGTGCAGTAATTTCCACAGACTTATCTAGCTGCCCTCATTTGTAACCCATGTATTTGATACCCAAAATGTGGGTACCACACTATACCATCATATTCAAGCACTGGTCTTAACCCAAATCCCTCAAATCTCTGGTAGATAGACAGATATGTTCGCTTTGATCCCATGTGAGAATAATCTCGGGGATGTGGAACAGTACATACACTTATTAGTAATGTCAATATTACTATATAATTGATAATATTATTATATATTGACAACAAGTTAGTAACAACCCATTAGTATAACCAATATCTCCTGTAATCTACAAATACAATCCCGAGTTAATTAATACTTATTATGTGGAACAGTGTATACACTTTGTAACAGCCCTAATACCTGTATTTTGAGTGGCATTGTGCTGTATGAAATGTTTGTAGTGGGCTGGGGTTTGCTTGAAAGTGATTTGATATGTTTATTTTGTGAATTCTTGTAGATCGGTGTATATGGACTTTGTTTTATGTAAGAAAATTATTTAAAGTCCAGTTAATATGTTTAAGAACCGAATGGTGCAAGAGAATTTCTTAAAAGTTTGTAATTCCATGTATTACTGTAAGTTACGATGTCTACAGGACAATTTTCTACCGTTTGAAAGGATTTCTGTAAATAATTTTGTATTTAAGTATCTATAATTACCATTTCTGATCATTCTGTAATGTTATTAATTAATTTTGTATCAATTCCGATTATTTTTAATATATTTGATTGTTTGAGTGATTGTTTATCATCGAGAAATATCGGGCGGATGCCTTTGAAGAATTCTCGTAAATTCGATAGACTCTATATAAACAGATCGCCTGGACAGAGACATTCATTCATGCATTCAGTTAGTAAGTCAGTTTAGTTGACAGTATTCAGAGAGTTTCAATCATTCAGTTGAGTTTGCGACTGTGCATCTCTGTATTGTACCTATAATTGTGAATATCGCTGACTTGTTGTTTGGATTGAAAATAAACAAGCATCTTCACATAATTTGCTTGGTGGCCTTTTTTTAATTAATTCATCAGTAATTAAACCACCAAAGAACCTTAATAACTTGTTACCAGCATCTAATAACCAGTTATTTTCTTACCTACCAGTTACCATGATAAGTTTCACTGTAATTTGTGACTACATATTATATTATGATAGTTGCTATTTATGTGGAACAGTACACACACCTATTAGCAATATCAATTATATTACCAACAACTCATAACCAGTCAATTACTTAAAAACCTGTTAATATGATAATTTTTCACAGCAGTTTAGGAGTGCATGCTATCCCATGTTAGTTACTATATATGAGTGAAATTTTGTAAACAGTGTTATTAGTTCATTTGTCAAAAGTTTCAACAGAAAGAAAAACCATATATCATTTTAGTAATTGTGGATAATTTTGTCACCTTCCCCTTCCATAAACAATATATACTACTTTATCAGTCATTCTCAGTTACCAAATTCCAAGAAGAAAATTCTTTCACAGAGTAAAATGGGTTCTGAAGCAGAAACTCTTTCAGTTTGGACTTAAAGTAGTTGGGTTTTTGTAGATAACATTTAATTTCTGTTGGTAATACATTGAATAAGGAAGCTCCAGTAAATGTTAACCCTTTCAGTACAATTGACAGTGATTTGTAATCCTTGTGAATATTATATTTATTGCTAGTATTATGGCTATGTATGTCAGCATTAAGATTGAAGTGTTCAGGATTTTCCACTACAAATGATAGTATGAGTATACATACTGTGCTGGCATTGTTAGTACACCCAGGTTTTCAAATAGATTTCTGCATGACATCTGTGGGCTTGCTCCACAAATAGTTCTTATAGCACGATTTTTCAGTTTAAATACCCTCTGTGCTTGTGACGAGTTTCCCCAGAATGAGATGCCATAAGTGAGCAGGGAATGAAAATATGCAAAATATACTAACTTTCTGGTTTCTATATTAGCTATTCTAGATATTACCCTCAGTGAAAATGTTGCAGAATTCAGTTTTTTAAGAAGTTGTTGAATATGCTGTTTCCAGTTCAATTTGTTATCTATATATACACCCAGGAATTTTGTGAAACTGCTTTCATTGATTGCTTTTCCTTCTATCACATTGTAGCTGTCCTTTGTTTTATTTTTGTAACAAACTGAAGTAACTGTGTCTTTTCTACATTAAGTATTGGTTTGTTGGCATTAAACCACCTGTTAGTTTTCTTTATAACATCATTTGCTGTGTTTTCGAGGTTTTGTGCTGATGGGTCTTTCCAGGATATGCTAGTATCATCTGCAAAGAGTACCATGTGTTCATTATCACCTAGTATATGTGGGAGATCATTTATATAGATTAAGAACAGCAGAGGGCCAAGAATTGAACCCTGAGGCACACCACATTTAATTATACCCCATTCTGAGTTTATAACATCTCCTGTATTAGCATCTTTCAGTGATACACATTGGTTTCAATTTTCCAGGTATGATTTAAACCAAAGTCCTGGCTTACCACTAACTCCATAGTGGTCTAATTTACCTAGTAGAATATCATGATCAACACAGTCAAAAGCCTTAGCAAAATCACAGAATATACCTAGGGGATTTAATTTTTTATGCATTGATTCCAGTATGTTGTTTACAAAAGCAAAAATTTCTGAATCTGTTGAAACGCCTTGTCTAAAACCAAACTGTACTTTACTGAGTAGGTCATTCTTTTGTAGATGTGCATACACCCTTCTGTACATTGCTTTTTCAAATTTTTGAAAATTCTGGTAGAAGTGATATCGGTCTGTAATTTTCAATCTTTGAGATATTACCCTTTTTATAAAGCGGTTTGATTAT
>JARYHS010010451.1:0-10104 GCA_031002005.1 Vandiemenella viatica
ACCCGATTATCGCTCCCCACGCAGCTGCAGGATGCGGGTCCGTAATTGAATGCGCCACACCCCGGAAGCCATCAATTATCGCTCCCCTCGCAAGCGGCAGGATGCGGGTTCGTAATTGAATGAGCACAGCTGCGCCACACCCGAATTATCGCACCCCACGCAGCTGCATGATGCGGGTTCGTAATTGAATGTGCACAGCTGCGCCACCACATTTATCATCGTGGGCGCAGTCTTCCCACACCAATTCTCCATGGCTCCAGACGCGTGTATAAATAGGGCTGAGACGCCCCTTCTGCCATCCAGTCTTCTCTGAGTCGTCGAGCTGAAAACTTCAATCATCGCAATGTCTTCTGAGGATCTTAGCTTATTCAGCGATATTGGTAAGTAAATTATTGTTATTTAACTTGTTTTTTCTGGCTGTTTTAAATTCTTTCACATATACTGATGAGCTTTTTTTTTCTGCTTCAGACATTGATGAAATTCTCGCTGAGGATGATTTCGGTAATGATAATATTTTTTTAACGTAACTATATTTATGAAAATGTATAGTGCTGAAGCAGTAGTCTATATTATTAATTTATTTGTTCGCAGGTGATTTGGATATTTCATTCAGCGACCTTTTTTATTTCAGTACGTATTTATCTATAGATTATTTTTTTTTCCATGTCTTTATAACTATTGCTAATACATTTTTTCTTTTTCAGATGAACCATCACGCGCAGAGAAGCGTAAGGGAAATTCTCAAGAAATAAGTAGCCCAAAAAGAGCTTGTGATTGCTCACAATGGAGCATGCTCCCAAATATTGACGTGGATGTGCCGCAGAGCATGTCACCACCACATAGTATGCCGCCAACTCCGCCACCACAATGGGTTCTTCCACAACCACCAGCACACTGGAATATCGGTAAGTCCAGTACATCAGTAATTTACCTATATTATTTTATGCTTACAAAATTATGTTTTTCATGATACTAAAACATTTTTCTCCTTTTTTATGTTTCAGAGGGGGCGGTCGGACACCAGGACAACGAGGCAGTTCCGCAACCAATATGGCGACCATGGGAGACGTCAGGACCTAGCCGACCGCCCGCCACAGCAGCAGCACCTCGCCTGTCCAGCCGCCCATCGCCGGGCCCAAGTCGACCACAGCCGGGACCTAGCCGACAGTATGCCAGTCCATCGCCGGGCCCAAGTCGACCACAGCCGGGACCCAGCCGACAGTATGCCAGTCCATCGCCGGGCCCAAGTCGACCACAGCCGGGACCCAGCCGACAGTATGCCGGTCCATCGCCGGGACCCAGCCGACCCACAGCCGGGACCCAGCCGGCACTTCAACAACCCACCGCCGGGGCCCAGCCGACAGTACGCCAGCCCATCGCCGGGGCCCAGCCGCCAGTCCGCCGACCCATCGCCCGGCTCCAGCCGCCCATCGCCCGGCCCAAGTCGGCAGTATGCCGGTGCAGGGGCAGCCTTATGCAGTCATGATCATGCAGCAACGATAGGTGAGTCAGCAGTATCGCGCTTAGTTCTTGAAGACAGGCTTAGTGCATTTAAAAATAGAATTTATTCCGGGACAATTTCAAATTCTCAAAATTTTATTGATCCAATGAATTTCATTGATGCTTGCTTTAAACTCGTTGCCGGTAAAGTTCGCGAAATTGTGGATAATCGGTCCTCCCCATCTGTAAAGGTGCAGGTTGGACTGATTAACACATATAAAATACAGAAGGAAGTGATTTTGGAAACCGCCCGTATGTGCTTTTTAACTAAAATGCGTGAAGTCACAACAAGCACTTGCCTGTCGGATTGGTATGAAAAATATGTGAAGTCGGAGCTCAGAGTAAAATTGTGTGAGTTTCAAGAAAGGACAAGTGGCAAAACTCTCGATAGAATAGAATCCCTCGACATTAGTATTTCTCATTTTCAACCTTTCTATCGGGGGTCATCCTATGTTGCACTGCCACTTGATATCTGTAGAAAGAGGGCCGTCATCAATGTTGAAAACAAGAATGACGAGTACTGCTTTCTATGGACACTTCTTGCAGCTCAAGTAAAGGCGCCGAAAACACATGCGTACCTAGTCAGTAATTATATGGAAGCCTTCACCAACCACCGTTTCGATTTTTCAGGTATTGAGTTTCCGGTAAAACTCTCCGACATTTCTAAATTTGAGAGGCAAAATCCAGACTATTCTGTAAATGTTTTCGGTCTGGATGAAGTTAAAGGTAAACATGTAGTTTCCGGGGCCCTCCATCACACTGCAGACAAACGCGGAAACCATATAAACATGTTGTTGATTACCGACGGCAGTGGGAAAAAATTCCATTACTGTTGGATTCACAACTTGTCAGCGTTAGTTAGATCTTCTTTAAGTAGATATACACGTGCAATGCACATTTGCGACAGATGTCTGCAACATTTTGGACGCAAAGATCTCCTGGACCGCCACGAGATTGACTGTGCAAGGGTTGATCCTGTAAGAGTGGATTTACCCGGCGACGACGATAAAACCTTAAAGTTTAAGGATTTTGTGCACCAAGAGCGTGTACCCGTCGTCGTTTACGCGGATTTTGAAAGTTTATTGCTACCTTATGATTCTTGCAGTCCCCCACCCAACGCCTCTCACACTACTTTAGTCCAGAAACATCTCCCTTTCGCTGCCGCATACCAGGTCGTTTGTCCACTCGTACCTAGTCTGTCGCGTTTCAACTCCTTCAGGGGAAAAAATCCTGAAAAATGGCTTGTTGACGAACTCGTCAAACTTGCCAAGAAAGTTGATAAAATTTACAAGAGGTGCATTCCTCTTGTAATGACAGAGAGCAAGAAGCAAAGTTTGCTGATGCTACGGTATGCCACATCTGCGAGAAAGACATTGAACCGGGGACTGTCAAGGTCCGCGATCATTGTCATATCACAGGTGAATTTAGGGGGGCTGCACATAATGATTGCAATTTGCAGTATAAGACTAAAAAGTACATACCCATTTTCTTTCACAATCTTTCTGGGTATGATGCTCATTTCATTGTAATGGCATTATCAAAACTCGATTCCGAAGGAATGGACGTGCTTCCCATCAACACAGAACGTTATATTTCTTTTTCGAAAAAGATTGAATTCACTTCAATCACGTTAAGGTTTCTGGACTCATACCGGTTCATGCAGCTCCCATTAGACAAACTGGTTGGAACCCTTGAGGACGACGACATGGACATTACTAGTGCTCATTTCACCGACCCCGAGAAGTTCCAATTAGTTAAACGGAAAGGTGTCTTCCCTTACGAATACATGGATTCGTGGGATAAGCTCACCGAGACCACGCTTCCTCCAAAATCAAAATTCTACAGTTCGTTGTCGGAGTCACACATTTCTGATGAAGATTACGAACACGCGACAAAGGTGTGGCGGACCTTCCAGATCAAGACTTTGGGCGAATATGCAAGTCTGTACATGGACACAGATGTGCGGTTACTTGCAGATCTGTTTGAGAAATTTAGGAGTGTATGTTTGGGGAAGTACACCCTGGACCCCGCCCACTATTTCACATCCCCAGGCCTTTCGTGGCAGGCTATGTTAAGGAGCACGCGTGTCGAACTGGACCTTCTGACGGATATCGACATGCTGCTCTTTTTCGAACGAGGTATTCGCGGAGGTATTTGCCAGTGCGTCCACAGGTATGCGAAAGTAAGTTCGTCAACAAGCCATTTTTCAGGATTTTTTCCCCTGAAGGAGTTGAAACGCGACAGACTAGGTACGAGTGGACAAACGACCTGGTATGCGGCAGCGAAAGGGAGATGTTTCTGGACTAAAGTAGTGTGAGAGGCGTTGGGTGGGGGACTGCAAGAATCATAAGGTAGCAATAAACTTTCAAAATCCGCGTAAACGACGACGGGTACACGCTCTTGGTGCACAAAATCCTTAAACTTTAAGGTTTTATCGTCGTCGCCGGGTAAATCCACTCTTACAGGATCAACCCTTGCACAGTCAATCTCGTGGCGGTCCAGGAGATCTTTGCGTCCAAAATGTTGCAGACATCTGTCGCAAATGTGCATTGCACGTGTATATCTACTTAAAGAAGATCTAACTAACGCTGACAAGTTGTGAATCCAACAGTAATGGAATTTTTTCCCACTGCCGTCGGTAATCAACAACATGTTTATATGGTTTCCGCGTTTGTCTGCAGTGTGCTGGAGGGCCCCGGAAACTACATGTTTACCTTTAACTTCATCCAGACCGAAAACATTTACAGAATAGTCTGGATTTTGCCTCTCAAATTTAGAAATGTCGGAGAGTTTTACCGGAATCTCAATACCTGAAAAATCGAAACGGTGGTTGGTGAAGGCTTCCATATAATTACTGACTAGGTACGCATGTGTTTTCGGCGCCTTTACTTGAGCTGCAAGAAGTGTCCATAGAAAGCAGTACTCGTCATTCTTGTTTTCAACATTGATGACGGCCCTCTTTCTACAGATATCAAGTGGCAGTGCAACATAGGATGACCCCCGATAGAAAGGTTGAAAATGAGAAATACTAATGTCGAGGGATTCTATTCTATCGAGAGTTTTGCCACTTGTCCTTTCTTGAAACTCACACAATTTTACTCTGAGCTCCGACTTCACATATTTTTCATACCAATCCGACAGGCAAGTGCTTGTTGTGACTTCACGCATTTTAGTTAAAAAGCACATACGGGCGGTTTCCAAAATCACTTCCTTCTGTATTTTATATGTGTTAATCAGTCCAACCTGCACCTTTACAGATGGGGAGGACCGATTATCCACAATTTCGCGAACTTTACCGGCAACGAGTTTAAAGCAAGCATCAATGAAATTCATTGGATCAATAAAATTTTGAGAATTTGAAATTGTCCCGGAATAAATTCTATTTTTAAATGCACTAAGCCTGTCTTCAAGAACTAAGCGCGATACTGCTGACTCACCTATCGTTGCTGCATGATCATGACTGCATAAGGCTGCCCCTGCACCGGCATACTGCCGACTTGGGCCGGGCGATGGGCGGCTGGAGCCGGGCGATGGGTCGGCGGACTGGCGGCTGGGCCCCGGCGATGGGCTGGCGTACTGTCGGCTGGGCCCCGGCGGTGGGTTGTTGAAGTGCCGGCTGGGTTCCGGCTGTGGGTTGTTGAAGTGCCGGCTGGGTCCCGGCGATGGACCGGCATACTGTCGGCTGGGTCCCGGCTGTGGTCGACTTGGGCCCGGCGATGGACTGGCATACTGTCGGCTGGGTCCCGGCTGTGGTCGACTTGGGCCCGGCGATGGACTGGCATACTGTCGGCTAGGTCCCGGCTGTGGTCGACTTGGGCCCGGCGATGGGCGGCTGGACAGGCGAGGTGCTGCTGCTGTGGCGGGCGGTCGGCTAGGTCCTGACGTCTCCCATGGTCGCCATATTGGTTGCGGAACTGCCTCGTTGTCCTGGTGTCCGACCGCCCCCTCTGAAACATAAAAAAGGAGAAAAATGTTTTAGTATCATGAAAAACATAATTTTTGTAAGCATAAAATAATATAGGTAAATTACTGATGTACTGGACTTACCGATATTCCAGTGTGCTGGTGGTTGTGGAAGAACCCATTGTGGTGGCGGAGTTGGCGGCATACTATGTGGTGGTGACATGCTCTGCGGCACATCCACGTCAATATTTGGGAGCATGCTCGATTGTGAGCAATCACAAGCTCTTTATGGGCTACTTATTTCTTGAGAATTTCCCTTACGCTTCTCTGCGCGTGATGAAAAAATGTATTAGCAATAGTTATAAAGACATGGAAAAAAAAAATCTATAGATAAATACGTACTGAAATAAAAAAGGTCGCTGAATGAAATATCCAAATCACCTGCGAACAAATAAATTAATAATATAGACTACTGCTTCAGCACTATACATTTTCATAAATATAGTTACGTTAAAAAAATATTATCATTACCGAAATCATCCTCAGCGAGAATTTCATCAATGTCTGAAGCAGAAAAAAAAAAGCTCATCAGTATATGTGAAAGAATTTAAAACAGCCAGAAAAAACAAGTTAAATAACAATAATTTACTTACCAATATCGCTGAATAAGCTAAGATCCTCAGAAGACATTGCGATGATTGAAGTTTTCAGCTCGACGACTCAGAGAAGACTGGATGGCAGAAGGGGCGTCTCAGCCCTATTTATACACGCGTCTGGAGCCATGGAGAATTGGTGTGGGAAGACTGCGCCCCACGATGATAAATGTGGTGGCGCAGCTGTGCACATTCAATTACGAACCCGCATCATGCAGCTGCGTGGGGTGCGATAATTCGGGTGTGGCGCAGCTGTGCTCATTCAATTACGAACCCGCATCCTGCCGCTGCGAGGGGAGCGATAATTGATGGCTTCCGGGTGTGGCGCATTCAATTACGGACCCGCATCCTGCAGCTGCGTGGGGAGCGATAATTCGGGTGTGGCGCAGCTGTGTGTATTCAATTACGAACCCGCATCCTGCCGCTTGCGAGGGGAGCGACCCTAGTTCCTCGGCTCCCCTCCGCTCCAAGGCGTGAGTCAATTAGCATTAATTAAAATCAATTAAGGCTCCCCCCTCCGCAAATCAATTAAAATCAATTAGCCTCAATTAAAATCAATTAAAATTAATTAAAATCAATTAGCCTCAATTAAAATCAATTAAAATTAATTAGCCTCAATTAAAATCAATTAAAATTAATTAAAATCAATTAAGGACCCCACGCAATTCAATTAAAATCAATTAAAATCAATTAAAATCGGAGGGGGGGAAAAACAAGATGGCGCCGCACATATGTTTACCATCTACTAACTTAACGCGAAAGCTAGTTGGATCACAGTGGTGCAGTCAACCGCAAATTATCCGTACATCAGCAATGGCCATTTGTTACTCTTTTGCAGAATATGCGTGTCATTCTGGTGCTCGTCATCCGACACCAAACAGGTTGATGTGGCCCTCAATAACACCTGTAGACTAGTGACAGGCTGCCTAAAGCCTACTCCAGCCAGCCCAGAGACTCAAATCTAAATAAATAAAAGCTTCCTGAGAACATCGCAGGAATTAATTGGGTCACCTGAAAAGGCAAGACTACAGTTGTAGAAAATGAAGGTCCCTAACATCTCGAGATATCCGACAGCTGCAGAGCATTTTCCACCTGGTAATGCAGATTGGGAGGTCTGGAGGTCCTTAAATCGAATGCGAATGAGAGTGGGCAGGACCAAGGAAAACTTGCTGAAATGGTATTATACTGATGATAGCAACATTAAGTATGAATGTGGTGACGACCAAACAATGAACCATATGCTGAGTGCCCTGTGTCCGTCATCCTGAAACAAAGAAGTTCTGTTTCGAGCAACATCGAATGTACTTGTTTTAACTGTGTATTTGATGTTTCTGACTCGAGAATAATAATAATTGGAACAACTAGGTGAAATTTCTTGTATCGAAATCCTCCTACATAATACCGATATAAAAATTCTGAAACTCAGTCATCGTGCCCTTCACAAAATAAAATGGTAACATTGGAGTCAAATGCATTACATCAAAAATGCTCTAAATTTTATTCGGTTTCCTCTTTAAGGCTGCGATTAATTTTATACTTTTAAGACATGGTACCATCAATTCAGCGTACTTATGGTTTAAAATTAAATATTAAATTATATCATTACTACTGGATTAAAAAATTGTCGCGGGCTAGTTAGACCATTATTAATTGCGTGTAAGTGTGCTATACACATTTGTAATAGGTGTCTGCAACATTTTTGGCCACAAAGCTAACTTCATTCGCCACTAGGTTGATTTTTCGAAAGTAGACATGTAAACAAAAGACTTGAGACATATCTTTAAAATGGTTGGGATTACTGATAGACATGTGAAGGACAATAAAGAGGTTAATTTGTATAAAATTTTAAGATTTTTGGTCGTCAATCCGTAACAAAGCGGCCATACGACAAATTCCTTTTCTCTCCATGTTAGCCCCAAGGCGGTGGATTATGTAGCCTTTGTGAAACGTGCATCTTTTTCTTTTTTATAGAGTTTCACGATTCTGCGATATCGAGGTCATTAGAGTCGAAATAAGATTACAGCAGTGCTGCTTCAACAGGAGGGAGGTTAAGCCGAGGAACTTTCCCCGTGCGGCATCTTCAGGAGAGTGGCAAGTACATATTGGAGAGGTGGCTATCACGTTTTTGTTCCGCCTGGGAAAAACCTTAGGTCCGTCTCTGTATTTGCGCAAAGAAGACGAATGAATTCGGCCATTTCCTTTCAAAGTAATCGTACCAGCATTCACCTGGAATTTAGGGAAAACATGGAAAACCGAAATCTGGATGGCCAGACTTGGTATCGAACCAACGTCCCGCATCTCAAGAACGAGCAGAACCCAGCTGAAACACCGTGCTTTGCTCAAGTTCAAGCATCACGTAAGATGTTTTAATCTGCAAAAAATTAATATAATTAAAAAACAAGAAAATCTGGAAAACGATGCATGTATTGGGTTGTATAACGCAGCACGTTATTTTTTAACTCACTTTGAAATCATTTAAGAGTATAAATGATACATGTCAGAGACAAATAATAAAACCCGTCGGAATATGAAAACTTGAATATACCTCAATGCAAGAGCGGAAAATAAGATGAAAATTTTCAACGTACATTGTCTGTGTAGAAAAATAAAATAATTGTTTAAAAAAATTAAAATCACTTTCAGAAAAACACTCTAAAAATTTCAAAATAACTTTATATCTTGTTTAGAAGAAAATAAATCTAAGTGGACAATATTTTACATTTCTGTTATTGAAATTTGTACATTAATCAATTATTTTGGAGTCTGTGCCAGATGTCACATCGGGAGGAAGGAATTACTGTTCGAGGCGACGTGGGAATACGAAGGAAAATTCCGAATATTTTACAGCATGTAGTGAGACAGATATTGTTTTTGCGGGAGACAGTTTAGGGGAAGATATCAGACAGTATTGTAATCTGTGGCTTGACCTCATTGATTGTCGAGGCATGTCTCTGGCGCTATGTTGTCCTTTGGTAGGCTGCATCATGCGGTAAACGCTTTACATTTAGTATAATATCGGTGTATCATCTGTATGAATTGTTGAGTTTCTAGCATTAATTATTAGTAAGTAGTAACGTTATTTATATATTATTGTCACTCCTTATTTTTTTTTTCTTTGGGTTGCACCGACTCCTAACACAATTGGTTAATTTAAGAATCTCAATAATAGCAATGTAAAATATTGTTCACTTAGATTTATTTTCTCTTAAGCAAGGTATAAAGTTATTTTAAAATTTTATATATTTTTTTGAAGGCGGTTTTTAATTTTTTAAACATTTTATTATAAATTGTTTAAATGTTATTAGAGTTTTTTGTATTTTAAATATGCCGCAGCAGTTCTCATTTTGCGAACTTCCTAGTAGCTAGGTAATTAAAGCGCTTGCTTTCAAAAAATTCTGGCTCGATATACCCAACAATTCCCAAAGGGGGGTGACTTATGAGCTGTGATAAGGAATGTCAGTTTACATTTTAGCCCAGGCTGTGTTTCATCCTAATCACAACATCTGTTAAAGTTGCTGTTCGATAGTCAAAACATGTATCATCCGGGCATTAAGGATATGTGAAAACTGCGACCAGTGAAATTTGCGGCCAACCTAAAATCTGCGAAATCTGCGGCCAATACCTGTTCTCTTTGTATCATGCCGCGCCGTCCAATTCACTCTAAAGGTCCGCGCTCACTACGGCGGGCCGCATCGCGTCGGGTCGCATCGCGTCGGGTCGCATCGCAGAAATGCGTCTGCAATCGCTTACATTGATTCTAATGGGGTAACGCACACCAGAGGCGGGTCGAGTCGGGGCGGGGCGGGCCGCATCGCGTCGCACTGCCGGATCGCTTGACCAGGCGTATTTTTCCGCCTGTGCGCCTCGATGCGTTCAGTCGCGACCAGGTTTGCGATAGGAGCTCCAACAGCACTGACTGACTTTTGTAACTTGTGTATTTCTAATTCCGTGAATTAACTACATTACTTCAACAAAATTAGCTGCAAATTTGCACGCAGGATGGTGGATGATTTCTGAAAAAATATAAGTAATTACAATCTGAAAATTT
>JARYHS010010452.1:0-12770 GCA_031002005.1 Vandiemenella viatica
CACTGAATCGCGAAGTAAAACACGCCCCTTTAAATCTCATTTTAAACACTCGTTAAAAAATAATGCTAGTCTATTATGTGTAAAATAGCAAGTTTGCTGATTTTCTACACTACACCAAGAAAAATTTGAGAACAAAGTCATCCCATTGAGAGCTATGACTAAATATTTATAGACGTGCTGCAAAGTTTACGGTGTCTACCGCTCACTTCAACAACGATAATTACAATTCAACTTACTTATGAAATGATATTCCAGGTTCTTTCCTGTCTGGCCTATTTGTGCAACCGTACGCAACACAAGCTGGAATTTTTAAACACTTATACACAATACTAAATGAAATAATCACTGCATCTACCACCATGTGAACACCTTAATTGTTGGGAAGCGCCGTATGATCGCTGCCGGTGCTGCCACCATGCGGGAGAGTTTAGTGCTTGCTTCACCGATTTAACGTCACTTCTCCTCCATATAATTCCTTCCTCCATGAGAGCACTGGCTCCACGTGCCGAAGGTCGCCGGTTCGAATCCGGCCGCGGGTATGGATGTTTATGTGTTGTGTGTATGTCCTGTGGTTTCTATACATAGGAAGCATAAACGCACTGGAGAAACTAAATTCACATGAAGAGATATCATAAAACACATTGAGCTGGCTGAATGGCTTAGTCGCCGAAAGCCAGCCCCCCCCCCCCAAAAAAAAAAAAAAAATATACGGCGCGGCGTCGGTCACAAATAGTAAGACATGTTCTCGCTTAACTTCACCGCTCCATAAGTTTCATGGCGTTGTCGAAATGGACGGCAATTGTGGAGTGGTTTACTGATTCAAGAGCTTCACAGTCCAGTAAAAATATATCACCCGGTCTGTCAGAACGTAGGGTTCCAACGATAACATTTACAAAGTATCTCCCAAAAGGATCAGTACTTTCATCCATTGATACCCAGATCTTATTGGTGCCTATCTTAGTTCTGATTGTCTGCAATACATTTTCATAACAAGACGGTAAATAGTTCTTCCTCAATGTTGATTCGGTTGGAATCGTCTGTTGTGTATTGCTCCAAGAACGATTTGAAATGCTCATTGTTCACTTTATTAAGTGGGATGTTGGCCGATACCATCATTTCACAGAGTTCTTTAGAAAAAATTGACAATTTGGAAGACGACGAAGCTGTAGATGTATCCAAAAAAATTGGCTGTTTGCTTTGTCGAGTTGAATGTCGTATTACGTTATTATTGTCTTGATGTATTGCAGTGCTGCTGCACACAAAATCGCTTTGTTGCATCCACTTTAGTTTCATATAATTTACAGAGAAGAACTCTTTAATCTGTACTAAAATACTCCTCTCCAAATTCCTTTACGTAAATTTGCAGTTTCAGAAAGTTTGGTTTTTGGCATGGTGGTACTCACTAATCCACTGCAGATTTAACACTGGTTCAAAAGCATTGGTGACAGTGCGTGAGTGGCTGAAGGCTTTGTGCTTGTGTCGACGCGGAGTGTCTGGTATGTGGGGGATACCTGACCTTGGTAGGGAGGGGTTTCCCGTTAAGCAGCAGTTTCGCCGTACTGAATCGTAGGAAGACAATTGATTCCTCTCAACTCATCGGTGGTCACTGCAGTGAACTCAACTCCCGCGATACCGTCGCTAGTGAGACATTGATTGATGCGGCTCGACACAGGCATGCTGCTGCTGCATAGTTGAATTTAAAAAGCGGGCGGAACATTAACGTTTAGAGTGTGACAATAATTTATAAGTTTAATTCTTGACTGGTGAACTCTGAACAATTAAGTGACAATTAGTTTCGTTTCTTTCTCCAATGTATAACAGGAGTATATTTCTTTGAATAATTACCTTAATTTCTCTTCATCTATAACTTCTATCAAAAAATTACCAGATTTTTCCTCAAAATATGACCATAAAATTGTTGAAATATGACCAGAATTAGGAAAATTGCCTGAATATGCATTTATAGGCTATATAAAATACAATCAGAAACGTTGAATCAATGTTTATTTCAACTCAAAAAGAAGGCAGGAGAAAAATATGACTTTCCCTAAAGATCCGAAACCTATTCATCATCATTCTGTTGCGAATGAATCGCAAGAAGTACTTAGGTGTACAGGTTGCACAATTAAGTGTAGGATTTACGTGTTCGGAGACGCGTAGGATGTTGTGGAGAAGCAATGTTTATCAACAGAGGCAGTAAACATAAACAGTAGATAGAGGCCGGAAGGTCGAGCGAGGGGAGATAGGACTGTGTGTTGACAAGCAGCGGAAGAGCGCCCGATAACGCCCTCGACCCGACAGCCTGCGTGACAGGAAACACGAAAATTTCCAGAAGGATAAACAAAGCTGATGCAAGAACGTAGGATACGTGACCAGCGCAACCCGAATGTTCGAGAAGACAAGTAAATGTCGTCACCGGACGATATAAAAGAGGTGGCCCGGCCACCAGGAGGGAGAGTAGGGCGGAGCAGAGACAGAGCAGGTCAGTTATAGGAGGACGGAGAGACGGACCAGTGCAGGGCACAGTAGTCGCCGTTGTTAGCTGTTAGGGACTTCAAGTATAAGGGTCTTTGTAAATGACGGACCAGCAGATAGAAGGACCCAAGCTAGTTACTCCCGAGGGGTGGTATCTTTCGTTCGGATTTCTCATTCTTCTACACTGGTGTTACCAGCATAGTCTGGCAACTGGGGAGTTCCCAGAGGGACCGGCAGGTATGATGTTTCCAGATTCTGATGAGGAGTAGGTACCTCCCGTAATTTCTGAATATTTTCAGTGGAAGTAGGTCGGGCTTCGTGAGTTGCAAGTTTGATTGTAATCTCAACTTGTATGTGTTTTTATTTCTCAAACCCTTTTCCACACCGAGTTCCCAAGTTTGAAAATCGTTACTCACTTGTATTTAGACTTCCCACAACTAAACGGAAGTCTAGCTCCCAACTTCCGAACCGCTCGCGGAAGTAAATAGCCAACCGGACGCAACATACCTATAATTTTTGGTGTCAATAGTGTGGGGTTTTTTTGGCCAGGATAGCCACTGTTAGATACTGCTTGACCAAAAGTTAGCCAGGGTTGGCCAAAGGTCAGCATATCGGCAATATAGGCCACAAATTTGAGGAATAGGTGTGGGTACTTCTGTAGAACTCAGCCCGAAGTCAAAGTAAGACTGACGGCTTGGAGAACGAAGCCGACAGAGGGAGGTCACTGCAAATAAGTAGGCGTCGAGAGAAGAAGAGGATCCACTGGTCGACCACGAGAGGGGTCACTCGACAACGGAGAAAACCTGCCAGCAGCATCCACGAGACAACAAGACGGGTAGCAGCCGTAACGCAGCCGAGGTCAACGAGGGTCGACAACAGCAGCCGTGACGCAGCCGCAGTCACCGCAACGCAGCCGTAGTCACCGCAACGCAGCCGCAGTCACCGCAACGCAGCCGAGGGCAGCAGGACGAGCCGCAGTCAGCAGTCATCAGCCGCAGTCAGCAGCCAAACGAGCAGCGCACGTCGCTTAGAAGTCAATTCCAGCAGGTGAGATAATACGCACAGCAAGCATGCCTAACGATGCAATGCCAAGTAGTCAGGAGGCGCAGTCATCACCTCAGAGGCAGTATATTAGTTTAAATGAAGTCATTAAATTAATTCCTCATTCTTTTGATGGCGATAAGGCACAGTTAAATGAATTTTTGGATAACTGTGATAGTGCTTTTGAACTGGTGGCGCCAGAACAGCATGAGATCTTATTAAAATTTGTTAAAGCCAGAATAGTATCGACAGCTAGAAGCAAATTGCTCGTCAGAGATTTGACTACAACTTGGCCGGCAGTTCGTGCGATATTGGTTGAAAACTATGGCTGCAAAAGAACGCTAGACTATTATGCATGCAAAATGTTTGCTAGTAGGCAAGAATCATGGGAGAGCATTGCGCAATGGGGTTCGCGCATAGATGCACTCCAGCATCAGTTCAGGGAAGCCATAAAGGGTGTTATGGCAGAAACGGAATTGGCAGGCAGCATAGCTCTTGTATTAAAGTTAGGAAGGGCTGTTTTTATTCAAGGGTTATATGATGATCGAATAAAAACAATTGTACGTGCCAGGGGAGAAACGATTACCCTTTCAGAAGCTGTGGAAATCGCAGCCACAGAGGAAAGTGCGATTGCTTCAGCGAAAGAAAAACCGGTTTCACGATATCCCTTCAGAAATCAGAAGGTAGAAAGAAAAACGGTCCCATTCTGTTTCAATTGCAAAAAATCCGGGCATACAGCCAAAGATTGTCGTGCACAAAAGCGCGTAAGGGTAATTGATAAAGAGGACGAACTGGATAAGAAAGCGATAAATGCTTTGCTTGCTAAGTTAGACAAGATGGAAAAAGAAAACGCCGTCAGAACGATGGAAACACGGCGAGAGACGAGAAGTAGCGCTAGGCAAGCGGCCCAAACAGCACCCTTTAAGAAGAAGGTACCGTATACAAGTGAAATTACGTGCTATAAGTGCAACCGAAAAGGGCATTACGCACGGGATTGCCGAGAAAATGCATGGTCGGGAAAGGAAAAAGATCGAAAATCGGTAAACTGTTAAGTGGCGTAATGAGGCAGTCACATTGCGCCAGGCCCCCAAAAGTATATAAAGTAGACTGCACAGACAAAAATGAATACGTGACGATGCAATGTGATGGAGCAAAGCATAATCGGATGAAATTCCTGGTAGATAGTGGGGCACAGATCAGCTTAATAAAAAAGGATAGTATACCTAAGGGAGCAAAAAGGGATACTAGTGGAAAAATTAGAATTAAAGGGATTAGTAACAATATAGTGAAAACAGAAGCTTCCGTAGTAATTAAGTTGCAAGTCGAAAAGGGTTTGGTACTAAGGCAAAAGTTCTATGTGATAGGGTCGGACATAGATTTGCCATTTGAAGGCTTGTTAGGAAGGGATTTCTTGGCACAAAATAGGGCCATAATAGATTATGGTGGGAGGACCATTGAGATTCGCGGGAAGCGAATTAGCTTGGAAACCGCGCAAGAAGGGCCATTTCAGACGCAACGTGGGATGCGTTGTGTTAAGAAAGTAGGTGTTGCAGGGATTGCGACATCGGGTGAAAGCTGTCCGCTCACTAACGAAACTGTGAGGCGCGACAGAAGGATTCCGAGGGCACTGGGTGCTGACTCGAAGACGGTAGGCCCCGTGAAAAGGCGAGATTGTCCGTCGACTAACGGAATAGTGCGACGGGACGGGAGAAATGTCGTAGGGATTACGACAAGAAGTAATGTTAGTCTGCCTACTAACGGAACTGTAGGACGAGACGGAAAGTTTCCAAGGGCAGTAGGTGGGACCTATTGTCACGGAAAAGGTGCTAAAACGAACGCAGGAGGTACCAGTTCTTTAGCGAAATCAAAGGTGAGCAAACCTAAATATGGTTGCAACAGGCCATGTAAAACACACTTATGCAGAAGTGGTGAAACATGGTGATAGACATAGTGGAGGAGCTGGAAGTGCTCAAAGCTATGAGATAGTAGTAGGCCCGCGCGAGGAAAAAATAGTGAGAGTAAGAGTAACGTTGAGGGATGAATCAGAGGTGATAATCCCAAAGCAAGAAGTAAAACCAGGTCTATTTGTGCCAGAAGCATTGGTATCCGTGAGAAACGGAGTGTGCATCACAAGTATGCTAAATACTACGGAAGAGGAAGTTAAACTAGAAAATCCCTATAGTAGAAGCTGAGAAAGTGCCAGAATTAAAAGAAACCCACGTAAGGCAAGTTAGAATAGAGCGAACTGGAGGGCAGATCTCGGTTAAGCAAGCTAAAGGAAAATCTCCGGGTCGATCATTTGAACAAAGAAGAGCAGGGAAGCCCTATTGGAGAATTTGTGCGGCGTATAATGACATATTCCATTTGCCGGGGGATAGATTAGGTTATACAGAGGCCGTCAAGCATGAAATTAAACTCCTTCCGGAAGCAGAAGGAAAGATAGTTCGGTTGAGGCCATACCGAATACCGGAGGCGCAAAAAGAAATTTTGCAAGGCGAAATAGATAAACTACTACAGGATGACATAGTAGTACCTAGTGATAGTGCATGGAATTCGCCGGTACTGATAATTCCGAAGAAAATGGATGCAAGCGGTAAACAAAAATGGCGTGTGGTAATAGACTACAGAAAACTTAATGATCTGACAGTAAATAATGTGTTCCCATTGCCGCGAATTGATGAAATATTAGATGGGCTAGGAAAGGCAAAATATTTCTCGACACTTGGACTTAGCGAAAGGATATTATCAGGTCTTACTGGACGAAAAAGATCGGGAAAAGACAGCGTTTAGCACTCTTATGGACATTATGAATTCAAAAGGATGCCTATGGGATTAAAGACGGCACCAAATACCTTCCAGAAATTGATGAACTCTGTGTTAACAGGACTGCAAGGTGAGAAAGTGTTCATTTATTTAGATGACGTCATTATCTTTGGATCGTCACTAAAAGAACATAATGCCAGATTAGAAGATGTTTTCGAAAGACTGAGAAAGTACAACCTCAAGTTACAAGTAGACAAATGTGAATTTCTACGGAAAGAGGTTACATTTTTGGGACACGTACTCACAGAGGAGGGATTGAAACCTGATCCAAAAAAGGTAGAAGCCGTGAAACAATACCCACAACCGAGTAATACCAGTCAGTTAAAGGCATTCTTGGGTTTGAGTGGATACTATCGACGGTTCACTTAGTAATTATAGTAAAATTGCTAAGCCGTTGTATGAGTTGCTAAAGAAAGGAGTTACATATATATGGGGAACAAAACAGGAAGAGGCTTTTCAACAATTGAAGGAAAAATTGTTGAATCCTCCCATTTTACAGTATCCCGATTTCACAAAAAGTTTCGTAGTAACCACAGACGCAAGTCAAGATGCGATAGGAGCTGTTTTAAGTCAAGGTATAATTGGTAAGGACTTACCTGTAGCATACGTATCCAGGACCTTAAACAGGGCAGAAAGAAACTACAGCACTATCGAAAGGGAAATGCTAGCCATTTGTTGGGCAGTGAAACAGTTCAGACCCTATTTGTTTGGAAGGAAATTTACCATTTGCACAGACCATAAACCGTTATTGTGGATTAATAGTGTATCAGACCCGTCATCCAGATTAATGAAGTTTCGGTTGAAACTCGAGGAGTATGATTATGAGATCGTGTATAAGAGCGGCAAAAGAAATCAAGTTGCAGACGCTCTTTCGCGAATCCGAAACATTAGAGAGACCGATGACGAAATAAGTGATAATGATGAAGAGAAACCTGAAAGTAAAGAAATAGAGGCAGAAAGTGGTACCTCAACTGCTGACAATGAGAAGGGAACATTATCACCGGAGACGAACAATAAGAAAGAACTTACTCGGGAAGAGAAGATGAAAATATTGAAGCAATATCATGAATCACCAATTGGTGGACATCAGGGAATAGGTAGGACCTAGTGAGAGAATTAGGAAGTATTGTAGCTGGGAAGGCATGAAAGCCGACATTGAGCAGTACATCCGCCAGTGCGAAAGCTGCCAAAAGAATAAGATTACCCAGAGTAGACAAAGATGCCAATGGAGATAACAAGAACTCCAGAGCATGTGTTTGAAACGGTGTGATATAGACATCGTAGGTCCACTACAGCAATCAGAAAAAGGAAATAAGTATATACTGACATTTCAGGATGCTTTGACAAAGTTTTTAGTAGCCGAGCCCATAGAGCAGCAAGATGCTGACACGGTAGCAAGAGTGCTAGTAGAACGGATAATTCTAAGGTTCGGAATACCGTCTATTTTATTAAGTGACATGGGAAGTAACTTTATGGGTGACCTAATGAGGAGAATATGTAGATTACTACGTATAGAGAAGATACACACTACAAGTTATCACCCACAAGCGAATGGAGCGTTAGAGAGAACGCATCGCACATTGACGGAAATGCTTCGGCACTACATAAATAAAGGTCAGACAGATTGGGATGCCTGGATCCCATATGCAGTGTTTGTTTTTAATACAACACCGCATAGCACTACCGGATATACGCCTCATGAATTATTTTTTGGAAGAGTATGTAACCTACCGGGAGTACTACAAAAGAAACCAGCCGAGGTAATATATAATTACGATGATTACGTAATTGAACTAAGAGAAAGATTAAGGGCAATGCATCAAGAAGCGCGAGAAGCGACAGCGCAAGCGAAAATGAAAAGTAAGGAAAATTATGATAAGACGCAAAATCCCGTAGTATTCCGACCAGGTGACAGAGTTTTATTATTTGATGAAAGTGTGAGAGCGAGGCCGTTCGAAAAAGTTGGACAGTCAATGGAGGGGTCCGTATACAGTAATTGAGACTAAGGGACCAAATGTAGTAATTCAGTTGAAGAAGAATAAATATACAAAAGTGCATGCCAACAGACTAAAAGAGTTCTTTTAAAATTGCAGGAATGATGGCAGTAACCTGTGGAATAGTAGTGGTCCATCTTAATAATGAGTGTGACGTCAACGATGCAACAGCAGGATCTACAGTTAACAAAATTCAAGTCATCACCAGGACTGTATTATGACAACAAAGGGACAGTAAGTTTGTACACTGTTACTTGGAGAATAGTGAGTTATTTTAACTTAAAAGACATAAGAGAGAAATGAAAAATGTAGCGTCAAGGGCTGTAGACTTTTGCAATCAAAAACTTACAAAGATAAATGTAAGTACAGTAGAATGTGTGGGCGCAAACATGCATTAGAATACCATGTGAGCAAAATAGAAGCCTCACAAGGCCTAATTGGGCAATTAGCTAGACATGAGCAGAATAGAAGAAAACGAGGAATACTTAATTTTGTAGGGGAACTTAGCAAGGTCCTATTTGGAACTTTGGATGAAGATGATGCTTCTTATTTTAAGTCAAAAATTAATTTGTTTAGAAAATGAACAGAAGCAATTATTAAAGTTGTCCAAAGAGCAAGTTACAATTGTAAGAGCGACATTGACTAGCTTCAATCACACGGTTAATTCGATAGAGCGTAACGAAAAAGTTTATAACTGCAGGGATGTTAAAATTAAATGAGCATGTCATAAAATATGAAATAGCGTAGACAAAAGAATGGATAAGCTTGCCATATCAGTCACATTAAATGAACAGTTGATACAATTAATGTCAATATTCAATGAAATTGAGAGAGAATACGATTTGCTTATAACTGCCATAGTGAATGCACAGAAAGGCATTCTTGAACCGCATTTAGTCAATCCGGTACAAGTGGTAAAATACTTGGGATTGATTAAAGACGAAATAAAAGATAAGCAATTTCCAATAGAATTGTCTGAAGCCAAGGGGTATCAATTAATGAGAGTAATAGATCTAGATGTCTTTATTTCGGGAAATATATTGAGCTATGTATTAAATATTCCGCTAGTAGACAGTGAAATGTTTAACATTTATAAGCTTTGGCCCCTACCAGTTGAGGTGAATCACAGCAAACAATTATTTACCTATATAGCGCCTGAAAAAGAATTTTTGTTAATTGATGATGCAAAACGGCAATATGTAAAGTTAGATAGTGATCAATTAACATGCAAAAAGCTAGAACCTAATCATAGTATTTGTAAACAGACATTTGTGTTATTGTCAACATATGATCATGAGGTATGTGAAGCCAGGATGCTTCAACCTATAGTAAAAATCCCAAGTGATTGTATTCAGAAGTTTATTACACTGAATGAAAGCGTATGGACGCAAATAAGAGGTAATGAATGGCGTTTGTAGCACCAAAGGATGAAGGATTAACAGTTTTGTGTAATGAAAAATAAGCCTACAGATGTAATTATTAAAGGGACAGGAAAGCTTAAATTCTTAAGTAAATGTAAGGGATATGGTGCACAAATATTAATACAGTCTGAGCATATCATTAGATCAAAGGTACCGATTAATGATATAGTCCCGAATCTAAATATGGGGATAGATTGTTGTATAATAAATAGAAAAGAAAAATATCGGAAATTCCTCTATATTTACCAGTTGAACCTGTAGTTCGACAGTTAGATGATTTGACGGCAGCAGGGCATAAGCTAGATGAGATAGAAGATGAAATTACATACCAGCAAAGAACAGCGTTTAATTCTTTCTCTATAGACAGTATACCAATATGGGGGTATGCTGGGACAGGGATAGTAGTGCTGATAATAATATTCTGTGTATGTAGATATTGTAAATGTTGCCGTGATTGTTTTAGGTTTTTCTGTAAAGCCATAGTGATGACTGTTGCACTAAGATTTGTGTTAAGAATAAGATTGTAAATCAGTACCCTGATACTGGGGTTAGGTATCATCCTGCTGGATGAACAATGATGAGAGTGAACAGATTACTTTTGGGCTGTAAGAAGCAGGTATGTAAACGAGAACAGTGACACAGTGATAAGTGAACGTGTGCGTTATCCAAACAGATATTGGAGTATGAACAAAAGAGACCATTGATGTTTTTGTCTAAAACTGACAAACGTTAGAATGTATAATGAACATATTGTGGGAAAAGATATTAAAATGCTTTGTGTTAGTTTTAGGAAATAATAAGACACTGTTCAAAAGAAAAGTGAAATGGTACATTGTAAGATAATTATTTATACATGTATGATGTATGTAATATTTAAAATTGTCACTATTGTAAAGACAAGATAGAAAGAATTGAAAATATGGTGTGAAACATATGTGAAATATGAAAACATTGTAAAAATTAATGTATCAGTGTAATATGCATAAGAAATTAATTGTCAATAAATAAGCAGCTCACACAGCCGCACAGAATTTGAAAATTTGCACTCTCAAGAGAGTTGCAAAATTTTCCCCAAGGGGGGAGTGTTGCGAATGAATCGCAAGAAGTACTTAGGTGTACAGGTTGCACAATTAAGTGTAGATTACTGTTCGGAGACGCGTAGGATGTTGTGGAGAAGCAATGTTTATCAACAGAGGCAGTAAACTAAACAGTAGATAGAGGCCGGAGGTTCGAGCGAGGGGAGATAGGACTGTGTGTTGACAAGCAGCGGAAGAGCGCCCGATAACGCCCTCGACCCGACAGCCTGCGTGACAGGAAACACGAAAATTTCCAGAAGGATAAACAAAGCTGATGCAAGAACGTAGATACGTGACCAGCGCAACCCGAATGTTCGAGAAGGTCGAGAAGACAAGTAAATGTCGTCACCGACGATATAAAAGAGTGGCCCGCACCAGGAGGGAGAGTAGGGCGAGCAGAGACAGAGCAGGTCAGTTATAGGAGGACGGAGAGACGGACCAGTGCAGGGCACAGTTAGTCGCCGTTGTTAGCTGTTAGGGACTTCAAGTATAAGGGTCTTTGTAAATGACGACAGCAGATAGAAGGACCCAAGCTAGTTACTCCCGAGGGTGGTATCTTTCGTTCGGATTCTCATTCTTCTACACTGGTGTTACCAGCATAGTCTGGCAACTGGGGAGTTCCCAGAGGGACCGGCAGGTATGATGTTTTCCAGATTCTGATGAGGAGTAGGTACCTCCGTAATTTCTGAATATTTCAGTGGAAGTAGGTCGGGCTTCGTGAGTTGCAAGTTTGATTGTAATCTCAACTTGTATGTGTTTTTATTTCTCAAACCCTTTTCCACCCGAGTTCCCAAGTTTGAAAATCGTTACTCACTTGTATTTAGACTTCCACAACTAAACGGAAGTCTAGCTCCCAACTTCCGACCGCTCGCGCGGAAGTAAATAGCCAACCGGACGCAACAATTCTCCAGCTCCTCTCCCGGGTACTGGTCACGAGCACTCTCCACTTTTTTTTTACTGCTTTACATCTCTTTTTAACATCGAGGTCTTTAGAGTCGGGAAATGGGGGGGGCAAGGAATGGGAAGGAATTCGGCCATGGCCTTTCAGAAGGAAGCATCCCGGCATTTGCCTGGAGTGATTTGGGGAAACCATGGAAAACCCAATCTGGATGCCTGGACGGGGATTCGAACCGCCGTCCTCCCGAATGCGAGGCGAGAACGCTAACCGTTACACCGCCCCGCTCGGTCACTCTCCAATTCTTCCTGTCCATGAATAGTTAGTTATCATGTCTTCCAATCAAGCCATCTGTAATATCCTTCTTTGCTTGGTCTATCCATTTCTGTTTTGGCCTTCCACACGACTTGTACCTTGGATGTTCACATTAAAGTAGGCCATTGCTCTCTTTCTTCCTCCATCCTTAGGACACGTCCATACCACCTCAGACGATTTTATACCGGCCTCTGCACAACTGATTTCATTCCTACTTTGTCCTTTTGTGTTCTCTGAAGCATGTGTGCAAAAACTTCATTACATATGCTTGAAGTCTAATACTGTCCTCTGGACAGGTACATGTTTCCAGTGCATATTCCAGTTTCCAATTCTCAGGTTTATACTATCAACCTCCTGTCAGTCTTGAATTTTCCCTCATTTAGTGGCTCCAGCCATCATATCCAAGCCATCAACAGGCTGCCAGCCTTTACATGCAGCTACCTCGCTCTATTGCTGACGAAGGGTCACAGATCCCAAATTTCAATGCTTAATGTGTTTACATACCTGTACATGTTTTGACCACTGTCTTGTCACCATAGTAAGTAGTAATTATTTCCAATAAATTATAATTTATATATATGTAGCAGTTATTAAGCTTCCTCAATTTTGTTGAAGGGATATGAGCCAAAAATTACAACACTCCTGTGTACGTGTTTTTCTTGGTTGACACTGGGCACCAATCCTCAGCTTTCCTATCCAAATGCATCCACTTTATACACCTTTGTTTCCT
>JARYHS010010453.1:0-24097 GCA_031002005.1 Vandiemenella viatica
GGGTGACTTGGTTAGAATATCTAAATGGGTTGGTCAGCATGGAATGAAGATAAATGCCAAGACCAGTCAGCTTATTAGGTATACAGACACATAACTAAAGGTCGTTTATGATTACCAGATTGAAACAAAATTGCTGGTTGAAGGCTTGAAATGTAAATATCTTGGCATAACATTTGATAATAAACACATCTCGATAGGACACATTGGGTAGATGGTAGGAAATTATTTCAAAATCATTTATTTACTGGACAGGGTGATGAAAGTAGTGAGAGAAACAGGTTACAAAACTTTGGTCAGATCACTGCTTGAATATGGTGGTGTAGTCTGGGGTTCACATTTTGGGTATCAAATACAGGAGTTGGAGTGCAGTTAGATTTGTTTATGGAAATTACTGCAGGAGCCAGTTAGTAACTGATATGACAAAGGAGCTGGATTGGCAATGGAGGAGAAGAATGCTGGGAGTGTACGAGGTGGTGGTTGCTGATACTTGGAACGATATTGGTCAAAGAATGAGGTGTAATACATGCAAGGATAAAGATAACCATGAGCACAAATTGCCACTCAATTTCATGCACAAGGTAGTAGCAAAATTTTCTTTAGAGTATTAGGGTGTTAGGGAATGGAATAAATTGCAAAGTGAAGTGATGAATAATCCACGTAAAAAAAACACAGGAGGAATTTAAAATCCGTAAATGGCAAAAGTAGACAGATTTGGGAATTTATACTCAATGTATATAAGAATAGTTGGATAAAGGAAACAAAGAAACTGCCGCGAGGCCTGAAAATAAGATAGGATAGGGAAAATAAACAGTTACCCGTCACTTACCACAGATGAAGGCAGGAGGGCGAGACACGTAAAAACACAAAAACAAAAGAATTACACAATATTTCGACCTAAGTCTTATTCATGTAGGAGGCGAGACATATGGCAGGGGGAAAGATGTGGTCACATCCGATCCCGCCACATGAATTCGCGGGCTCGGATGTGACCACATCTTTCCCCCTGCCATATGTCTCGCCTCCTACATGAATAAGACTTAGGTCGAAATATTGTGTAATTCTTTTGTTTTTGTGTTTTTACGTGTCTCGCCCTCCTGCCTTCATCTGTGGTAAGTGACGGGTAACTGTTTATTTTCCCTATCCTATCTTATTTTTTGTATATAAGAATAGTAACAATAATAAAAAAGTGGTAAATAGATGACAGAAAATTGTTATTGAAGCATGCACTCCATTGGAATTAACTTCAATTTGATCATCGGTGCCCATATAACAAATACCATAGTGTCAATCGTCTTAACATTTTCATTCATATATTTCATTACTAGTTTTAATAACTGTTTTCTTAATTCAGGTTCCTTAGATACAAGCAATTCTGAAGACAGTCCCCCCCCCCCTTTTTACATCATCCTAACCCACAGAATAAATCATAGTTACTCATTCCTTATATACCTACTTTTCCTCCTCGTTACATCGGTGACATTTTATCATGCCATTAAACAGGTTTAACAACTCTCTTTCTTTGCCACACCTGGCTCAGTAATTCTGTGGGATGCTGTGATAAACCTTTAAAATCTCATATTTCATCAGCAGTTTACAGCTGTATAGTTGTTTACACTAAAGTAACATTTTTCTTCAATCTATTCTCAAATTACACAAGGAAAAAAATAATCTGTTATGGATCCAAGGATACCTAATTTTTTCTCCTTTTTAATTAGAACTTTATGGCTTGTTAATACCTATGTCATTAGAGTTGGTAGAAGACTGGAGAGTGACAAATACAGGAAAGAATTCAGCCATGGCCTTTTAAAGGAACAATTCCGGCATTTGCTTGAAGTGACTTTACAAAATTGTTGATAAAAACATTGTCCATTATAGCTGGACCAGTAATTGAAACCATGTCACTCCAAACGCCACATCCATATCATTACTCAACTACCAGGCTTGGTATGGTTATTAGGGGATTGTAGATTTGGTTTCTTGAAGTATCCTAGAATACATCTGGAGTGATTTCAAAAGTTACAAGACTCCTCTCTCCGTCAATGATACAGATGATTGAAGTTTAAACACGAATTTCTGTTTAGAGTTTAAATGTAAGGGGAAGAAAATAAACAAATACTGGATGTAAAGAAGGGTTAAGGAAAGAGGCAGATCAAAAATATCGGATCTAAGAAGAAATTTTAAACTTGAAGCATCAAAGAAAGCACAAAAAAAGCTCAACAAGAAGTTGGAAGATATTTCAAAAATCAATTATACGGGTAACGTAAGGAAGCCAAAGAAATATGGGCATAAGAGAAGTGAAGAAATCAAGAAGGAAATGGTTATAAGTAGGGAGATCAAACAGAATTTTGAATAAATAAAGAGGTGACACATTTAAAAATGCTGTAAAGAACTTTTTGAAAGATTTACGCCAAAAAAAAGTAGCATCAGTCAACAAGATGTCTCAGAATTTCTAAAAATTTTAAAGGAATCATTATAGCTGATATGACAGCAGAGAATATACCAACAGATTTTCACAATAGTTTTATCTTCTTGAACATCACCGACTCACCCATGTTATAGTTCTACATTTTCTTACACCCTATTCATGTAATGAACATACAAATAATAGCATTTGATATAAACATTTCTGAACATCACCAACTGCACATGACTCAAACATTTGTTTGTTTGTTTATTTTGTTCTCTTTCTCTCTCTTTAAACTCATCTACAGTACTTTTCTATAAAAAAGGAAGGCTACAGTTCATAAGGAAGAACCGTATTTTCATTTACTCTTTTAAGTAGCTTCTAGTTTCTTTTAGCATGGAACATGAAGTGTTTGGTACAAATAGATTAGTGAGGTACGTGTAGATTTAAGAAGAAAAAAAAATAACTTGAGTAGGTAGTCACTGTAAGGATTATAAAAAGTTCGATTCATGATATTACATTATCATTCAATTAAATCTGACAATACAGGTTTATTTCGAGCCCATTTAATGCACTGTATTTCAATGTGGGGATTTGTGGTCTATCAATGAAAGATTAGCGCAGTTGGATTTAGAAAAAAAATCATAATTTGTTGACATGTTAGGCAGCACCCCAGTATGAACCGTAGTGACTTTTTTAAACCCTAGAAGATCAACGTATATGTGGCATCATCTTGTTTTAAATCATTAAGTTAAAACAAAACTTTACTAAATGTGATAGCAGCTTTTAATAGCTTGTTTTGCTGTGTTCATTGAATGAATATCTCCAGTAAGATGGTTCACTTCTTTTTTTATAACCCTCATTCCCATAAGTTACTTAATGCATTTAATATCCATTACAAATAACTGTATGAGGAACAGTTACTGAGGGGGGCAGCCACCTTGCATTAAAAACACACAAAACCTCAGTCACATCTGTAATTATACTTTAGCTGCTAAATACATTATTTAAACAATACTACACAATTGTATGTTATCATACTTAAAGGAGATAACATTAAACTGGAACATAAAGGTCTGATTAAAAAATCTGAGGGAAAAAAATCCAAATGTAATAATGCTGCAATCATGAGACTAAAAATGAAAATGCTGAACTTATCGCATATAATTAAAAAATTGTCACCGACATATAATCTTCAAAAAGGCTTCTGTGACTCATGCCTTTTTAAATGCTCACGGAACTGTTAAAACAGAAATTTACAAGAGAAAAATAATTTTTGTACACAACTGTATAAGAAAATAAACATGACAGATATTCCAACAATGAACACACCAAAAAGAAGCAAATACAAGACTGAAATATGCCACATACACACTGTCATATGGAAGGTTATATTTTTTCACACAGGTTTTGCAACCAGCAGATGCGAACATTTGGTCCGTGTAAGATTTAATTTTCCTGATAGAACATCAATGCCTGGGGAGGTGTGTGTATTCATAGGGGGGATGGGGTAGGTTCTGAAATTGGCTGAAAGGCCATCTGAAAACAGAAATGAGTGCTGGTAAACCATTTTCCACCCACACAACTTCTAAAGGTTGTTCTACAGGGAAATATTAGCCCTTCGAGATTTCAAAGATAACACTTAGCCTACTATCATATCATACACATTCTCCAAACTCCACTAATTCTACAACCACATGTTGCAATAAAATGTATGCAAGTACTAATCGCAAAACTTGAGTGAAAAATGCAAGCCCCAAGCTCAAGATTTAAAATTGAAAGGGATTTATTTCTTCCTTCTGATCCATATAGTAGTGTATTACTATCAGTCTCATACTTTATATTCCTTTTATAGGGTTGGATTTACTTTTAATCCTAGATCATTATTTGTATGGGGAACTTGGCTTATGTAGTTACAGGAATTATGTTAATTTCAATTCTGGCCCTAATGTTAGTTGATTAAAATTTGCTTCTTGAATACATTCACTGAAGCCTTTGTCACACACTTATATAAATGTTGAAATTGGCAGATATGCTTGTTGTTACTGCTGCCTCGAGTTCAAATCTTCTGGCAACAAATAATGTCTTTTGAGATTCACAACAGGTTTATTCTAAATAAGAATGCTGTAAGAGTAAAGACACATATATTCATACTTACATTGCATTAAAATCGGTAAGAAAGCAGAATGATACTGCAAGCCAACATAGATTGTTATAGGTCATTTTTATTTCTGTAGATATATTAGGTTAAGAATAGAAAACTACCTGGCAATTTATGTAGTCGGTGCTGGGTTAAGTTCTGTGACTCTCAGGGAGTTTATATTAAATGCTGCAATTATTGTTTCAAATGAAATATGTGAATCTACTATCCAAAAAAGGCAGCAGATAATAAGAAATCTACAATTTCAATTAACTGTCCTCAAACTCAGTGCAAATTTGATATTACAAGCTGAAATTGAATGACTTGGGCTCTACAGGGAAACAAATTTCGACAAGAAAAGGAGCTGAACCAGGGAAAAAAAATATGAACAGGAAATAACAACTGTGTTAAAATTGTTAAATTATCAAATATCAACGATAACTACAGGAAAATTTGGTTACCACCACTTTCTATAGAGAAATATGTTTCCTCCCGAAGACATTTCGTAAACTTATTTGTCGTTATACTTAAGACACCTTTAAATTTTTGAGCAGTATGGTAGAATGCATAAAACAAATTTGAACAAAATGGAATAAATCTTTAATGCATTATATATCTGATTGTTCTTTAGACTTTGGTCGGAAAGAGGATTTATCAGTTAAAGTTTGTAAAGTGATGTGCTTGTTTTGTGCATTACTGTAGCATTGAACGATAGTCATCGGAAAATTGCCTTTAAAAAATTACAATTGTGTATAAACTTGCACAAGCAATGTACCTACCATACTTGCACCAAAGCATAGAGATTTTATCTTGTATACAAGAGTGGCATGGAAAGTTCTAGCCGTCAACCACACATAACACTATTATCATGAAACGTGTAATTGCATGAAGTTTAGTAATCATGTTGTATTTGAACAAATATAAGTTTCTCATGACACTAAATTTATCTCACATTACAAAATAGATCAATTAATTGAATAATTTATGGTCAAAGGTAAGAACATTTCATTCCACCCTCATTTATACACCAATCAATTGTTTAACACTGCCTCAACTCATGATAGGGTCTCTCTTCACAGGAGGTTCTTTTTTTATAAAAAAAAACATTGAAAGCTTAGTTTATTTGTTCTTTAATTAACTATCAGCTTCATACAAATACTCAAAAAACTGTGAAGATGCATTATAAAGATTATATATTTCCTACTCTGTTGACTGAAATTAATTACTTCTTTTTAAAATTTAAACTCTGTATTTCTAATCAAGGCAACAGAATGTCCTAGTGAGATCCACAAACTCCAGGAAAACTTAACGCTATCAGCTTCCTGAACATTAAATTTAGATTTAAAAAATAACTAAAATTCTGACATTCTAGGAAAAAGGTTACACATAATTTAACGAACTCTTCAATTGAGTAAATATACAATTCAATTATCATCAACAGGTAAAATGATAATATATGAGAGCAGTATCAAATTTTCTGTCATGTTAGTAAGTAGTAGCAGCAAACTATGAAATGAGATTTTCATTAAAGCTTCATGATCAGTAATCTCCATAACCATGTTTTTTTTTTTTTTTTTTAAACAGTCGATACATTTATTTACAATATAGTACAAATTATGGTTAAACACTTCAGGTCTCTCTCAAGAGATAGACACGTAAAATACTTTATGAAGATTTTGACTAAACCCTCCAGCTGGTTTTAGTGATGCCGACTTAAAAATGTGTGTCCATATTAACAGATGGGATTTATCTCCCGCACCCTCCCATTATTTAAGAAAGAACTGCCAACAACAGGAATTCTTTTAAAAGCAAACAACGTCCAGAATATTCAGCTGCAACTCAAATACAATAAAATCACCTAGGAAAAAATATGACCAGAGTCTTTCAACCAAGTAACTGATTCAAAGTCTTTCATCCAAACTAATTCATTTTGAAATATCAACAAAAATGCAGTTACAAGAGAAAGTATCATGCTATTTAATGCTCTCAGTCATAATGCTATCCTATATATTACACCCCTTCTATGAGGTCCCCGTCCATATTAAACAATGGCAAAAGAACGTATACATAAAACTCCAAAAAGTATAAACAATAAATTCATTTGTACAAATTTCTACTGTTTTAGCATCTATAAATTCAAACCATATTTCTTTATTCCAGCTTTGAGCAGCATTTTCATGTTTCTTAATTGCACCAAAGATTCTGGCATCTTCGAGAGCAAATTTTGGTTTTCTGGTGACCGCATATTTTGGTTGTCAACGAAAATAAATGATGACATCCTAAATATTTAGTCACGAAAAAAACTGAAATTTGCGGTATGTTGCAACCGTTTAACAAAAAGAACATGTGGTTCGAAAACCGAATAAAGCAATAAGGAATGAGTTAATTTGTTATGACTTCTAAGAATTCCTCTGTGCAGTCACCACCATTTGAGCTAGACGTATGTTGAACCTCTCGCTTGCTGAACAGTTTCAGAAACAATATAGACTGTTAGTGTGGGGAGTGCAGTGTACTCCATTTTCGTCTTGTTTGCTGCTCTCTTCAAGTACTGACATTTACAGTGACTGTGTAATTTAGTGTTATGTGTTGTTTTGTCACCGTCATTGAACATGACTTATAAAATATAAATCATTATCTTCGGCAGAATTTTTTTGTGATTTCACATAAACTAGATGAAAATGTAGAGTCGAAGCCGAATCTCGATATACCAGAATAAAAAAAATAAAAAAACACTTGAAAATGGCAAATGTAAAAAAAATTGTGTCGGTAAAGTTTGATTAGTTTGAGAAGAAATTTTTTATATGGTTTCATCGAACATGCACACGGAAGATTCTGGTGTCGTAACGTGAGGCACAAGGGACTAATGGCTTGCTGGGAATAAATGATTTTGGCGGTTTAAATGTGTGGCTTGATCAATTCTGTTAATATCATAGTATTGTGTATGTAATACATCTGCATTGTGTTACATTACTGTATTCCATTTTCCACTTATTACAAGTTGTTTTTTTTTTTTTTTTCTTTCTGTCTAGACATTCAAAAGAGTTGCAACAAAATTTTACTGTTTATCTGAAATCTTGATGCTGGAAGTAAATGGTCTGAAACTAAAATTCTTTTAATATTTGTATACTAACAGCAACAAGCAAAAAGTCTTTAGACATTCATGACAAAAGCATGGTGAAAGAAAAATTCATTGTTCCATTTCTTTCCACGGTTAATGATCAAACGGGAAAACAATCATTAAAAAATGGGCAACCTGCTGACATACATTTTCACTATTCAAAAATGAAGAAAATCACCGTTTTCCATAAAAGTTTAAAAATACATCATAACAAAATCCAGTAAAGTATCTATGCCAAAAAATTTCTTGCAGCAAACAGCAAAACACAGATTTGCAACTTTCAATTTATTACATCTTGTAACTGGAGAAACAAATTATCTCTAACAGCAATTCATTAGCTTCCAGTTTTGTTTTACACTAAGGTTTTTACTCATTTGGATAATGTTTATTATAAGGGTCTTACTTGAAGTAGAAATGCTATATGTGGGATTGAAACTTTTACCAGCAAACTGCTGGGTGAAAGTTCAGGGATGGTCTGTTGTGTCAATAGCTAATGAAAATAACCACATGAACTACATTTAACCCTGATATATATGAGGTGTGTTCATAAAGTAATGGGAATTTTTAAATTTATATTAGTCTAATTGGCACGATTTTTTTAGTTGTGTTGACAAACATGTCTCATAAGTATCTATACATTTTGAGCTATATTGGAGGTTTAGTTTCTTGTCAGCTATCAAAAGGATAACGTGTTTTGATACAGTTGGCGATTTTTCATTTGTATAAATCACAGATCACAGAATTAGTATTAAATGTTGGTATAAAAATGGATCTAAGTGTAACAAAATTTTAGAAATGTTAACTATTGCTTTTGATGAATCCACCATGAGTAAAACAAAGGATTACAAATGGTATAAGCAATTTCAAGATAGCTGTGAAGACGAAGGTGACGAGCATGCGGGTCGACCTATCACATAAAAAACTGACGAAAATGTGGAAAAAATTATTATGAATGATCACCGAATCACAATCAGAGAAGTTCCTGCTGATGGCATATCAATTGGCCGATGCCATGAAATTTTTTTCCCCCTTTTTTTTTTAATCAAATATGTTGCGGCAAAATTTGTTCCTAGAGAGTCGAGTTTCGAACAAAGACAGCAGCAAGTGGAAGTTGCTCAGGAATCACTAAATGAGATCAACATCAATGTAGAACTATTGATAAGTGTCATAACAGGTGATGAAACATGGGTTTATGGGTATGGTGTCAAAACTAAGGCTCAATCATTTCAGTGGAGGCATTCTGGATCACCAATACCAAAGAAGCTGTCAAGTTTGGTCAAATGTGAAGGTTATACTTACTGTCTCTTTGATTTTAATAACATAGTGCACCATGAGTTCTTGCCACAAGGTAAACAATCAATAAGGAATACTACGTTCAAGTTCAATGCCGTTTGCGTGAAGCAGTCCGAAGAAAATGCCCGGATTTGTGGAAAACAATTCATGGCTTTTGCAAGAAGATGATGCACCTGCTCACACATGATTGCTTGTACATGAAATTTTTTTTTGTGTGTGGGGGAGGGAAACACTGTAATGATGCCTCAGCCTCTATATTCACCAGACTTTTTTCTGTTCCCAAAACTAAAGAGAACCTTGAAGGGCCGTCATTTTACAAGCATAGATGAGATTAAAAGTGCACTGCTGAAAGAGCTCAAAGCTATCCCAAATATCGAGTTCCAGAAGTTTTTTGGTGTTGGAAGAAGCACTGGCATAACTGTATATCATCTAATTGGGACTATTTGTAAAGGGATTACATCAATGTATAGGATTAAATAAAATTCATTTTTTTAAATAAAATGAAAATTCCTGTTGTATTTTTAACACACCTCGTAATTGCATTAGAAACACCCATTTGTTCCACTTGCACAAACTCAAATATATATTAAAAATGACTAATTACTCCAAAAATATGTCAAGGTAGATTGGAATAAGCTTATTTATTTGTTAGAAAGAACACTGTAGAGGAGCATTAATGTTTAGTTAAAGGGGGCAAGAGGGTGCATGCAAACCACTTGATAAGCGCATGCAAAACCAAATTTCAAAAACCATTGCTGCAAAATAATGATAGAAGAGTTGACAGCAAGAATTTAATTACATTAAAATAATTTTCCAACATCAAAGGCCATATTACTATAGAAACAGTAATGCAAGGTATGAACAAGCAATAGAAAATAAAAGTTCAGAAAATACTGGAAGCATATGAAAAAGGGTGGCATCAAGTATCACACTAATACACGAAACATAATAACAAATGCTGCTTGACTGGTTTTTGTGTGTATTTTTTACAAGGTAAATTTAAGGAGGACATTTTCTGCATGCATTCGCTATCCTGAGCACAATGGGCGATCTGTTTCCCTAGAATACAGAATTTCTAATACAGCACTGAAATGTATCTAGTCACAAGTTCAATTTTCTCCCTATCCGACTTGTGAGTCTAATTATATAAAAGTTGTAAGTAACTGACACTGACTGAATGTGTGCAGGTTAATAACACAGGAATTCTGAGTAAAATGAAGCAGTATTTACAGAAGAGCAGTTATTTCAACATAGTCTTTCTAACTACTCTCAAGAAATTCTTCAGAAGCTTTTAACAAGGATAGCTACAGAATGAAATATAATAATAATAATCATGGATGGTCTTTATGATCTATTGACAAACTTTCTAACCAGAAGCACAATCTGCCTGTCATACCTGTAGCTAGCTGCCTAATGTATCTCAGTAATCTAAACAGGTAAATGGGACCTACAGCTTAAGGTTGAATGCCTACCATGAAGTGTGCTTGTGTACTTCACAACAAAACAAAGCTTTGTCAGAGTCACAGATCAATTTTAAGTGGCGGTAAAAATTTCAGTCAAAACCGGAATTTGAATGTGGGACCTCCCATTCCGAGGTAGCGTGACTTAACTGAGCCACCAGACAGTTTGTTTTATGAATAAATGAAAAGTATAATTTAATACAGAACATGAAATATGCGGCACCGGTGGAAGAATAGAACTAATTTGTATTTAAAAATTGTGTTAACTTTGTACTGTTTCATGCGTTACACTTCGCTTATCATCAATACAAATGTGTGTACTCTTCACATATTCTTTATTTTTCCAAGAATATAAGATTGCCAAACTGAGTAAAGAGCAGTTGTATCGTTTTACACATTTTCATATCTTTGCAGCAACCTACAGTGTAGACATAAATATCAAAACTCAGTAAATAGTGTGAAAAACCCCACCCATGTGAATAGTAAGTTTGTGTAAGAAGACGTATTAATGGAATTGTAGTCATGTTTACTGTAGGCGTCACCATAACATTGTTTTCCAAAGAGTACTTGAAAGTAGATCTTGAGATTTTTGTCAAGTAATACTTTAAGTAAAATTTAAATGGTTCATTTAGAAAAATTCTAACTTTTCACAAGAATCAAACATAACTTTCTCTCTCTTTGGAATACCAAATTTGTGGCAGCTAAAATAATCACAGTTTGCAGGATAAGTACAGGTAATGGTTAAAACTTGTAATGCAGTGTATGCTGTGATTATTATACGCCGCTGTTACATAATATATACAGAAAAAAGTATCAAACAATATCTAAAAACACACACATAGATAAGGCTCATAAATCATACAAAATAAGTGCATTCAGTTGTGAGATATAAAACAGTTTATTCACTTTTATCACATCAAAAAAATCAAATATTTCAATTCATAGTACATAAAATAAAAAGTGGATCTACAGAATTTCTGTTCTCAATCAGTAATATTAGAATAGCGATTTTTAATTTACATATTTTTAAAGTATGCAACATCTTGGACATGTAACTATAGTTTGGCACCATCACCAAGAAATAGAGGATAATTCCAATACCAAAGCGTAGTTATCAGCAAAATCAAGTCAATTGCTAGGTGCTATAAAAAAAGAACTTGTTCATATTTATGTATGAGCTTTGGGAATAAGAATAGATGAACTATGCAAGGCCTACTGTTTCAATATCTTGCAATCAAACAGTTTCTGCGGGCATTTTGTAGTACATCACAATTTTGCAAATATTGGATCCCTTGAATCAACTCTTAAATTCTGAATGTTTTTTTAAAAAATAGTATAGCTCACATAACACTTGAATAAAATTTTTAAAAGGCTGCCATACATCAAACTGAGATGAATAATTCCCAATACTATTATCAGCATACACAAACCTTATACAAATAAAAGTTAAAAATGGGGACAAATTGTTTATATGCTGAAACAAATTCTGACACATTTACTTAAAGCAATACAAAACATATTAAAGATAACCATACCCGCAATTCAACCTTGAACTGGTTAAAAGTCCATAGAGATAATACAATACCACACAAGCAAATCCAGTGCCAAAAAAGAGTAGTATATCGAACTGTTTGTAATAACTATCAGTTTGCAACATACCAGGAATCATACAGAGGTTTTGAATATACCTGTGGCATCTACAATTCTGGGATGTACTAGATGGCAAAAGGGAAGGTTCTGTCAATATTGTTTGATTCCAGAAACAAATATTTACATCTGACCCACTGGTCACAGGTAACAAAATACATTGCTTACAAAGAACAGCAAACATACACAAAGCTGGGATGAAACATAGAGCAATAAAATATTTATTCTCTCGTTCTCCATGGTTTTGTGTATCTGTGCCATCCTTCCAACATTTGTGTTATCTGATAATTCTTTTCTCTTTCTGTATTTATATTTGATGATCAGAATCTTTGGTTTCATGTCACATCTAAGAAAAATCACTTTTAATTAATCTACAGCTGTTATATGGTCCAGTTGCATTTATGAGTTACTAAAAATGGAGTGATGACATGACAACCACTGATGGCTTTATATATAGTGACAATGAAAACGCTGTTAGGTAACGACAGTAAGAAAGGATAGGAAAAGTAAAGGTGTCACTCACCACAGGTGAAGACAGTAGGGCTGTAACTAACACGTAAACACACTGGCAATATTTTGGAGTTCACATGTTTGTCAAAGCCCTCGTGCCTATATCCAATGTGAACACGTTTTACAATAGCTTGATCATGTTACAGGTGAAATATTGACAAGGAGCCCTACCACATTGATCCCCTTGCCAATGTCTCATCTCCAATATGCTTAAAAGATTATGGCAAAATATTGTAAAGTGTGTTCATGTGCCTTCAACTGTACTGAATGGTGGGTTTACCTTCCCTCTCCTTCCTTATATATAGATATTTATAAACCTTATTTTAAAGTGTCAAGAGATGTGTGATAAATATGCATGGAAGTTACAATAAATAACTGAAATTTTTACTTTTATTGTGCTAATTTGACACAAATTTCTCTTGAAAAGAAATGAGCAGCAACTTATTCAAGCAATCAAAATTCACAAAGTGTAATTAAATCTTGAACTAATGTCTGTCTATGTGGTCACTTAAAAGCACTTGCAAAGCTGGAAATGACACCTTTCACTACAGTTGAGCTTAATGAAACTTCTCTTGATCTCAAAAGAAGCAGCAACTCATCAAAAAAATTACAAATATTTATTAGTTTTGAAACTAACATTTGTTTATTCAGTCATTTCGAAAGTACCTGCTGAAAATGGAGAAAACATGTTTTATTATAGTTTATTAAAGGCTGGAGAACAAACATAAAATCAGAATTAAGAATTATCAAGTAAGTAATCTGTAACAATGGAGTGAAAGAGCTGCCGCAAGACGATATTTATTACGGAAGGAAAGAAATTATACCCAACACTCACCAAAGTTGAAGGGAGGAGGGCAGCAGCAACACGAAATAATACACAAACAAACAAAATCACAATATTTCAGGGCTAACCCTTTGTCAAGTAGAAGAACGTTCTTTATACTTGACAAAGGGTTAGCCCTGAAATATTGCGTTTGTGTATTATTTTGTGTTGCTGTTGCTCTCCTCCCTTCAACTTTGGCGAGTGTTGGGTATAATTTCTTTCCTTCCGTAATAAATATCGTCTTGCGGCAGCTCTTTCACTCCATTGTTACAGATACTTACTTGATAATTCTTAATTCTGATTTTATGTTTGTTCTCCAGCCTTTAATAAACTATAATAAAACATGTTTTCTCCATTTTCAGCAGGTACTTTCGAAATGACTGAATAAACAAATGTTAGTTTCAAAACTAATAAATATTTGTAATTTTTTTGATGAGTTGCTGCTTCTTTGAGATCAAGAGAAGTTTCATTAAGCTCAACTGTAGTGAAAGGTGTCATTTCCAGCTTTGCAAGTGCTTTTAAGTGACCACATAGACAGACATTAGTTCAAGATTTAATTACACTTTGTGAATTTTGATTGCTTGAATAAGTTTGCTGCTCATTTCTTTTCAAGAGAAATTTGTGTCAAATTAGCACAATAAAAGTAAAAATTTCAGTTATTTATTGTAACTTCCATGCATATTTATCACACATCTCTTGACACTTTAAAATAAGGTTTATAAATATCTATATATAAGGAAGGAGAGGGAAGGAAACCCACCATTCAGTACAGTTGAAGGCACATGAACACACTTTACAATATTTTGCCATAATCTTTTAAGCATATTGGAGATGAGACATTGGCAAGGGGATCAATGTGGTAGGGCTCCTTGTCAATATTTCACCTGTAACATGATCAAGCTATTGTAAAACGTGTTCACATTGGATATAGGCACGAGGGCTTTGACAAACATGTGAACTCCAAAATATTGCCAGTGTGTTTACGTGTTAGTTACAGCCCTACTGTCTTCACCTGTGGTGAGTGACACCTTTACTTTTCCTATCCTTTCTTACTGTCGTTACCTAACAGCGTTTTCATTGTCACTATATATAAAGCCATCAGTGGTTGTCATGTCATCACTCCATTTTTAGTAACTCATAAATGCAACTGGACCATATAACAGCTGTAGATTAATTAAAAGTGATTTTTCTTAGATGTGACATGAAACCAAAGATTATGATCATCAAATATAAATACAGAAAGAGAAAAGAATTATCAGATAACACAAATGTTGGAAGGATGGCACAGATACACAAAACCATGGAGAACGAGAGAATAAATATTTTATTGCTCTATGTTTCATCCCAGCTTTGTGTATGTTTGCTGTTCTTTGTAAGCAATGTATTTTGTTACCTGTGACCAGTGGGTCAGATGTAAATTATTTGTTTCTGGAATCAAACAATATTGACAGAACCTTCCCTTTTGCCATCTAGTACATCCCAGAATTGTAGATGCCACAGGTATATTCAAAACCTCTGTATGATTCCTGGTATGTTGCAAACTGATAGTTATTACAAACAGTTCGATATACTACTCTTTTTTGGCACTGGATTTGCTTGTGTGGTATTGTATTATCTCTATGGACTTTTAACAGTTCAAGGTTGAATTGCGGGTATGGTTATCTTTAATATGTTTTGTATTGCTTTAAGTAAATGTGTCAGAATTTGTTTCAGCATATAAACAATTTGTCCCCATTTTTAACTTTTATTTGTATAAGGTTTGTGTATGCTGATAATAGTATTGGGAATTATTCATCTCAGTTTGATGTATGGCAGCCTTTTAAAAATTTTATTCAAGTGTTATGTGAGCTATACTATTTATTTAAAAAAAACATTCAGAATTTAAGAGTTGATTCAAGGGATCCAATATTTGCAAAATTGTGATGTACTACAAAATGCCCGCAGAAACTGTGTGATTGCAAGATATTGAAACAGTAGGCCTTGCATAGTTCATCTATTCTTATTCCCAAAGCTCATACATAAATATGAACAAGTTCTTTTTTTATAGCACCTAGCAATTGACTTGATTTTGCTGATAACTACGCTTTGGTATTGGAATTATCCTCTATTTCTTGGTGATGGTGCCAAACTATAGTTACATGTCCAAGATGTTGCATACTTTAAAAAATGTAATTAAAAATCGCTATTCTAATATTACTGATTGAGAACAGAATTCTGTAGATCCACTTTTTATTTTATGTACTATGAATTGAAATATTTGATTTTTTTGATGTGATAAAAGTGAATAAACTGTTTTATATCTCACAACTGAATGCACTTATTTTGTATGATTTATGAGCCTTATCTATGTGTGTGTTTTTAGATATTGTTTGATACTTTTTTCTGTATATATTATGTAACAGCGGCGTATAATAATCACAGCATACACTGCATTACAAGTTTTAAACCATTACCTGTACTTATCCTGCAAACTGTGATTATTTTAGCTGCCACAAATTTGGTATTCCAAAGAGAGAGAAAGTTATGTTTGATTCTTGTGAAAAGTTAGAATTTTTCTAAATGAACCATTTAAATTTTACTTAAAGTATTACTTGACAAAAATCTCAAGATCTACTTTCAAGTACTTTTGGAAAACAATGTTATGGTGACGCCTACAGTAAACATGACTACAATTCCATTAATACGTCTTCTTACACAAACTTACTATTCACATGGGTGGGGTTTTTCACACTATTTACTGAGTTTTGATATTTATGTCTACACTGTAGGTTGCTGCAAAGATATGAAAATGTGTAAAAACGATACAACTGCTCTTTACTCAGTTTGGCAATCTTATATTCTTGGAAAAATAAAGAATATGTGAAGAGTACACACATTTGTATTGATAAGCGAAGTGTAACGCATGAAACAGTACAAAGTTAACACAATTTTTAAATACAAATTAGTTCTATTCTTCCACCGGTGCCGCATATTCATGTTCTGTATTAAAATACTTTTCATTTATTCATAAAACAAACTGTCTGGTGGCTCAGTTAAGTCACGCTACCTCGGAATGGGAGGTCCCACATTCAAATTCCGGTTTTGACTGAAATTTTTACCGCCACTTAAATTGATCTGTGACTCTGACAAAGCTTTGTTTGTTGTGAAGTACACAAGCACACTTCATGGTAGGCATTCAACCTTAAGCTGTAGGTCCCATTTACCTGTTTAGATTACTGAGATACATTAGGCAGCTAGCTACAGGTATGACAGGCAGATTGTGCTTCTGGTTAGAAAGTTTGTCAATAGATCATAAAGACCATCCATGATTATTATTATTATATTTCATTCTGTAGCTATCCTTGTTAAAAGCTTCTGAAGAATTTCTTGAGAGTAGTTAGAAAGACTATGTTGAAATAACTGCTCTTCTGTAAATACTGCTTCATTTTACTCAGAATTCCTGTGTTATTAACCTGCACACATTCAGTCAGTGTCAGTTACTTACAACTTTTATATAATTAGACTCACAAGTCGGATAGGGAGAAAATTGAACTTGTGACTAGATACATTTCAGTGCTGTATTAGAAATTCTGTATTCTAGGGAAAACAGATCGCCCATTGTGCTCAGGATAGCGAATGCATGCAGAAAATGTCCTCCTTAAATTTACCTTGTAAAAAATACACACAAAAACCAGTCAAGCAGCATGTGTTATTATGTTTCGTGTATTAGTGTGATACTTGATGCCACCCTTTTTCATATGCTTCCATATTTTCTGAATTTTATTTTCTATTGCTTGTTCATACCTTGCATTACTGTTCTATAGTAATATGGCCTTTGATGTTGGAAAATTATTTTAATGTAATTAAATTCTTGCTGTCAACTCTTCTATCATTATTTTGCAGCAATGGTTTTTGAAATTTGGTTTTGCATGCGCTTATCAAGTGGTTTGCATGCACCCTCTTGCCCCCTTAACTAAACATTAATGCTCCTCTACAGTGTTCTTTCTAACAAAAAAAATAAGCTTATTCCAATCTACCTTGACATATTTTTGGAGTAATTAGTCATTTTTAATATATATTTGAGTTTGTGCAAGTGGAACAAATGGGTGTTTCTAATGCAATTACGAGGTGTGTTAAAAATACAACAGGAATTTTCATTTATTTAAAAAAATGAATTTTATTTAATCCTATACATTGATGTAATCCTTTACAAATAGTCCCAATTAGATGATATACAGTTATGCCAGTGCTTCTTCCAACACCAAAAAACTTCTGGAACTCGATATTTGGGATAGCTTTGAGCTCTTTCAGCAGTGCACTTTTAATCTCATCCTATGCTTGTAAAATGACGGCCCTTCAAGGTTCTCTTTAGTTTTGGGAACAGAAAAAAGTCTGGTGAATATAGAGGCTGAGGCATCATTACAGTGTTTCCCTCCCCCACACACAAAAAAAAATTTCATGTACAAGCAATCATGTGTGAGCAGGTGCATCATCTTCTTGCAAAAGCCATGAATTGTTTTCCACAAATCCGGGCATTTTCTTCGGACTGCTTCACGCAAACGGCATTGAACTTGAACGTAGTATTCCTTATTGATTGTTTACCTTGTGGCAAGAACTCATGGTGCACTATGTTATTAAAATCAAAGAGACAGTAAGTATACCTTCACATTTGACCAAACTTGACAGCTTCTTTGGTATTGGTGATCCAGAATGCCTCCACTGAAATGATTGAGCCTTAGTTTTGACACCATACCCATAAACCCATGTTTCATCACGTTTAGACATTATCAATAGTTCTACATTGATGTTGATCTCATTTAGTGATTCCTGAGCACAACTTCCACTTGCTGCTGTCTTTGTTCGAAACTCGACTCTCTGGAACAAATTTTGCCGCAACATATTTGATTAAAAAAAAAAAGGGGGAAAAAAATTTCATGGCATCGGCCAATTGATATGCCATCAGCAGGAACTTCTCTGATTGTGATTCGGTGATCATTCATAATAATTTTTTCCACATTTTCGTCAGTTTTTTATGTGATAGGTCGACCCGCATGCTCGTCACCTTCGTCTTCACAGCTATCTTGAAATTGCTTATACCATTTGTAATCCTTTGTTTTACTCATGGTGGATTCATCAAAAGCAATAGTTAACATTTCTAAAATTTTGTTACACTTAGATCCATTTTTATACCAACATTTAATACTAATTCTGTGATCTGTGATTTATACAAATGAAAAATCGCCAACTGTATCAAAACACGTTATCCTTTTGATAGCTGACAAGAAACTAAACCTCCAATATAGCTCAAAATGTATAGATACTTATGAGACATGTTTGTCAACACAACTAAAAAAATCGTGCCAATTAGACTAATATAAATTTAAAAATTCCCATTACTTTATGAACACACCTCATATATATCAGGGTTAAATGTAGTTCATGTGGTTATTTTCATTAGCTATTGACACAACAGACCATCCCTGAACTTCACCCAGCAGTTTGCTGGTAAAAGTTTCAATCCCACATATAGCATTTCTACTTCAAGTAAGACCCTTATAATAAACATTATCCAAATGAGTAAAAACCTTAGTGTAAAACAAAACTGGAAGCTAATGAATTGCTGTTAGAGATAATTTGTTTCTCCAGTTACAAGATGTAATAAATTGAAAGTTGCAAATCTGTGTTTTGCTGTTTGCTGCAAGAAATTTTTTGGCATAGATACTTTACTGGATTTTGTTATGATGTATTTTTAAACTTTTATGGAAAACGGTGATTTTCTTCATTTTTGAATAGTGAAAATGTATGTCAGCAGGTTGCCCATTTTTTAATGATTGTTTTCCCGTTTGATCATTAACCGTGGAAAGAAATGGAACAATGAATTTTTCTTTCACCATGCTTTTGTCATGAATGTCTAAAGACTTTTTGCTTGTTGCTGTTAGTATACAAATATTAAAAGAATTTTAGTTTCAGACCATTTACTTCCAGCATCAAGATTTCAGATAAACAGTAAAATTTTGTTGCAACTCTTTTGAATGTCTAGACAGAAAGAAAAAAAAAAAAAAACAACTTGTAATAAGTGGAAAATGGAATACAGTAATGTAACACAATGCAGATGTATTACATACACAATACTATGATATTAACAGAATTGATCAAGCCACACATTTAAACCGCCAAAATCATTTATTCCCAGCAAGCCATTAGTCCCTTGTGCCTCACGTTACGACACCAGAATCTTCCGTGTGCATGTTCGATGAAACCATATAAAAAATTTCTTCTCAAACTAATCAAACTTTACCGACACAATTTTTTTTACATTTGCCATTTTCAAGTGTTTTTTTATTTTTTTTATTCTGGTATATCGAGATTCGGCTTCGACTCTACATTTTCATCTAGTTTATGTGAAATCACAAAAAAATTCTGCCGAAGATAATGATTTATATTTTATAAGTCATGTTCAATGACGGTGACAAAACAACACATACACTAAATTACACAGTCACTGTAAATGTCAGTACTTGAAGAGAGCAGCAAACAAGACGAAAATGGAGTACACTGCACTCCCCACACTAACAGTCTATATTGTTTCTGAAACTGTTCAGCAAGCGAGAGGTTCAACATACGTCTAGCTCAAATGGTGGTGACTGCACAAAGGAATTCTTAGAAGTCATAACAAATTAACTCATTCCTTATTGCTTTATTCGGTTTTCGAACCACATGTTCTTTTTGTTAAACGGTTGCAACATACCGCAAATTTCAGTTTTTTTCGTGACTAAATATTTAGGATGTCATCATTTATTTTCGTTGACAACCAAAATATGCGGTCACCAGAAAACCAAAATTTGCTCTCGAAGATGCCAGAATCTTTGGTGCAATTAAGAAACATGAAAATGCTGCTCAAAGCTGGAATAAAGAAATATGGTTTGAATTTATAGATGCTAAAACAGTAGAAATTTGTACAAATGAATTTATTGTTTATACTTTTTGGAGTTTTATGTATACGTTCTTTTGCCATTGTTTAATATGGACGGGGACCTCATAGAAGGGGTGTAATATATAGGATAGCATTATGACTGAGAGCATTAAATAGCATGATACTTTCTCTTGTAACTGCATTTTTGTTGATATTTCAAAATGAATTAGTTTGGATGAAAGACTTTGAATCAGTTACTTGGTTGAAAGACTCTGGTCATATTTTTTCCTAGGTGATTTTATTGTATTTGAGTTGCAGCTGAATATTCTGGACGTTGTTTGCTTTTAAAAGAATTCCTGTTGTTGGCAGTTCTTTCTTAAATAATGGGAGGGTGCGGGAGATAAATCCCATCTGTTAATATGGACACACATTTTTAAGTCGGCATCACTAAAACCAGCTGGAGGGTTTAGTCAAAATCTTCATAAAGTATTTTACGTGTCTATCTCTTGAGAGAGACCTGAAGTGTTTAACCATAATTTGTACTATATTGTAAATAAATGTATCGACTGTTTAAAAAAAAAAAAAACATGGTTATGGAGATTACTGATCATGAAGCTTTAATGAAAATCTCATTTCATAGTTTGCTGCTACTACTTACTAACATGACAGAAAATTTGATACTGCTCTCATATATTATCATTTTACCTGTTGATGATAATTGAATTGTATATTTACTCAATTGAAGAGTTCGTTAAATTATGTGTAACCTTTTTCCTAGAATGTCAGAATTTTAGTTATTTTTTAAATCTAAATTTAATGTTCAGGAAGCTGATAGCGTTAAGTTTTCCTGGAGTTTGTGGATCTCACTAGGACATTCTGTTGCCTTGATTAGAAATACAGAGTTTAAATTTTAAAAAGAAGTAATTAATTTCAGTCAACAGAGTAGGAAATATATAATCTTTATAATGCATCTTCACAGTTTTTTGAGTATTTGTATGAAGCTGATAGTTAATTAAAGAACAAATAAACTAAGCTTTCAATGTTTTTTTTTTAAAAAAAAGAACCTCCTGTGAAGAGAGACCCTATCATGAGTTGAGGCAGTGTTAAACAATTGATTGGTGTATAAATGAGGGTGGAATGAAATGTTCTTACCTTTGACCATAAATTATTCAATTAATTGATCTATTTTGTAATGTGAGATAAATTTAGTGTCATGAGAAACTTATATTTGTTCAAATACAACATGATTACTAAACTTCATGCAATTACACGTTTCATGATAATAGTGTTATGTGTGGTTGACGGCTAGAACTTTCCATGCCACTCTTGTATACAAGATAAAATCTCTATGCTTTGGTGCAAGTATGGTAGGTACATTGCTTGTGCAAGTTTATACACAATTGTAATTTTTTAAAGGCAATTTTCCGATGACTATCGTTCAATGCTACAGTAATGCACAAAACAAGCACATCACTTTACAAACTTTAACTGATAAATCCTCTTTCCGACCAAAGTCTAAAGAACAATCAGATATATAATGCATTAAAGATTTATTCCATTTTGTTCAAATTTGTTTTATGCATTCTACCATACTGCTCAAAAATTTAAAGGTGTCTTAAGTATAACGACAAATAAGTTTACGAAATGTCTTCGGGAGGAAACATATTTCTCTATAGAAAGTGGTGGTAACCAAATTTTCCTGTAGTTATCGTTGATATTTGATAATTTAACAATTTTAACACAGTTGTTATTTCCTGTTCATATTTTTTTTCCCTGGTTCAGCTCCTTTTCTTGTCGAAATTTGTTTCCCTGTAGAGCCCAAGTCATTCAATTTCAGCTTGTAATATCAAATTTGCACTGAGTTTGAGGACAGTTAATTGAAATTGTAGATTTCTTATTATCTGCTGCCTTTTTTGGATAGTAGATTCACATATTTCATTTGAAACAATAATTGCAGCATTTAATATAAACTCCCTGAGAGTCACAGAACTTAACCCAGCACCGACTACATAAATTGCCAGGTAGTTTTCTATTCTTAACCTAATATATCTACAGAAATAAAAATGACCTATAACAATCTATGTTGGCTTGCAGTATCATTCTGCTTTCTTACCGATTTTAATGCAATGTAAGTATGAATATATGTGTCTTTACTCTTACAGCATTCTTATTTAGAATAAACCTGTTGTGAATCTCAAAAGACATTATTTGTTGCCAGAAGATTTGAACTGAGGCAGCAGTAACAACAAGCATATCTGCCAATTTCAACATTTATATAAGTGTGTGACAAAGGCTTCAGTGAATGTATTCAAGAAGCAAATTTTAATCAACTAACATTAGGGCCAGAATTGAAATTAACATAATTCCTGTAACTACATAAGCCAAGTTCCCCATACAAATAATGATCTAGGATTAAAAGTAAATCCAACCCTATAAAAGGAATATAAAGTATGAGACTGATAGTAATACACTACTATATGGATCAGAAGGAAGAAATAAATCCCTTTCAATTTTAAATCTTGAGCTTGGGGCTTGCATTTTTCACTCAAGTTTTGCGATTAGTACTTGCATACATTTTATTGCAACATGTGGTTGTAGAATTAGTGGAGTTTGGAGAATGTGTATGATATGATAGTAGGCTAAGTGTTATCTTTGAAATCTCGAAGGGCTAATATTTCCCTGTAGAACAACCTTTAGAAGTTGTGTGGTGGAAAATGGTTTACCAGCACTCATTTCTGTTTTCAGATGGCCTTTCAGCCAATTTCAGAACCTACCCCATCCCCCCTATGAATACACACACCTCCCCAGGCATTGATGTTCTATCAGGAAAATTAAATCTTACACGGACCAAATGTTCGCATCTGCTGGTTGCAAAACCTGTGTGAAAAAATATAACCTTCCATATGACAGTGTGTATGTGGCATATTTCAGTCTTGTATTTGCTTCTTTTTGGTGTGTTCATTGTTGGAATATCTGTCATGTTTATTTTCTTATACAGTTGTGTACAAAAATTATTTTTCTCTTGTAAATTTCTGTTTTAACAGTTCCGTGAGCATTTAAAAAGGCATGAGTCACAGAAGCCTTTTTGAAGATTATATGTCGGTGACAATTTTTTAATTATATGCGATAAGTTCAGCATTTTCATTTTTAGTCTCATGATTGCAGCATTATTACATTTGGATTTTTTTCCCTCAGATTTTTTAATCAGACCTTTATGTTCCAGTTTAATGTTATCTCCTTTAAGTATGATAACATACAATTGTGTAGTATTGTTTAAATAATGTATTTAGCAGCTAAAGTATAATTACAGATGTGACTGAGGTTTTGTGTTTTTTTTAATGCAAGGTGGCTGCCCCCCTCAGTAACTGTTCCTCATACAGTTATTTGTAATGGATATTAAATGCATTAAGTAACTTATGGGAATGAGGGTTATAAAAAAAGAAGTGAACCATCTTACTGGAGATATTCATTCAATGAACACAGCAAAACAAGCTATTAAAAGCTGCTATCACATTTAGTAAAGTTTTGTTTTAACTTAATGATTTAAAACAAGATGATGCCACATATACGTTGATCTTCTAGGGTTTAAAAAAGTCACTACGGTTCATACTGGGGTGCTGCCTAACATGTCAACAAATTATGATTTTTTTTTCTAAATCCAACTGCGCTAATCTTTCATTGATAGACCACAAATCCCCACATTGAAATACAGTGCATTAAATGGGCTCGAAATAAACCTGTATTGTCAGATTTAATTGAATGATAATGTAATATCATGAATCGAACTTTTTATAATCCTTACAGTGACTA
>JARYHS010010454.1:0-11000 GCA_031002005.1 Vandiemenella viatica
ATTTTATAAAATAAACATTGAGTCTGATCAATATTGCTTAGTTATTAAAATTATGTAATGAGAGGAAAATATTAATTATAACTAAAGAGAAGCAGAGCTGATATTTATGGAATGTTTTTTGAGTACAATATTTTTAACATCTTTAAAAATTTGTACGAAGTATCGTAGAAAATGTCAGTGATTTTTTGTTTCAGGTCATAGTATTCATCTACTAGGCCTATGTAGCTAGATCATTACAGTTCCTCTTTAACAATTCTAGAGCCCTTAAAAATATAAATACTTAAAATTTTATAGAGCTAAACCTTAATACCAAATAAGATCAAGTTCGTATGTCACCCAGATCAGGTCAAACAGTAATGACTGTGGGCTTAAAAACTGTTTTATTTTGATCATTTTTTTTTAACTTAAATCGTCCTTACGAGATAAACCAATTACAAAAATATTTCTTTAATAAATTTTTTTTAGCAAAAGTCTCCATTTAATACTTTGTATATAATTATTACTGCTTTGTTTATATTAAAATCGTGACGTGGAAACCTGTGTCCATTCCGTAAATACGACCACTTCGTCAGACATAGTACAGTAAAAAGAAGCTTAGGTCCAAAATGATAGCCGTATAGCTCACGTAAGCGAAGGATCTCTCACATTTGCGCACAGTTAAGTGAAAGAATTTTTTCAGACATTTAACAATATCTTTATATCTCTAAAATATCTTTGTGTATAAGAAATACTCATGATGGCTCTGTTCCATGAATTCCATATTAAACTACAGGTCCCAGAAAATAGAAAATTGTCGTTCTATTTGTGACATAACGGGATTCTGAAAAACCAATGAACAAAACCATTTAGTCTGCCCAATAATGTGCTTTTAATCAAAATTATTCCCATTTCGCTAAGACTAACAGTTAAGTTAGAGACAGTGGGTGATCTTGTTCAGTACGGTGACATTTTAGTCAGCAGGGCGCCATGTTTGCATACTCTATTCGAATCGTGTTAGCCATCCGACAAGTCGTTTGGGTTTGACTAATCCTTGTGGGCGTGAGGAACAATCCCCGGAGCTTGTTATGATGTCGCGCGCCCACTGATGTCAGCACAGCATTAATCACGGCCCACAAAGGAAGTCGTTACGATGCGCTGCAGAAGAGCATTCTGGCGTCTTGTGTTTCACAGCCTGTCAGGGCTATGGGCCATCTGTACTAATGGTGCAAGGCAGAGCAAATTCCTGTCGTTAACAAGGGGCAACTAATAGATCAGTTTTCGCAGTATGTTCTCTCTAGGAAATTAAGATGTGAGAATTAACATGGAAGTAGTGCAAGATTCATGGTTTGGCTTCTTTCACTGCGTCAATACAGTTACAGTTATCAAAAAGATGTTCCACTGCGAACATCACAATTGTGTCATGCACATTTTTTCACAGATAAGTCTCTTCATTTCCTCCGATTTTAAAATTGTGATCTGCTTTGCAGCAAACTAAAAATCTAGAGTTAGAATATATATATATATATAACTTTGCACACTTATCCTTTGAAACAAGGAGAAAAATACTGTCTACATTTGGTTGAAAAATTATCTGTATAAATAACACATGTTGTCTCATAACTTCCAAATGCGGCGATAGACAGACACGTTGGATATGGATGTCTCCGTACGGTGTTTCCGTGTAGTGGACTGGCAGCTCAGTGGTTAAAGCGCTTGCTTACAAACGTCGTGGTCTCCGGTTCAAATCTCCGTGGAGGCTAAAATTTTTAAAAATTGTTTTTTCATCGTAAGAGTCAGGCCTGGGCCGTAGGTTATTCAGATTGAATGTTAAACTGTAGATATTAGAAAGTTAGGGGTGCAATGCGAGGCAAATCGTAGGTAGTCTTGCAATGTTGTAGATGTACACTTTTTTACGTTATAATGATCCCTCATGTGTTGTTCGCAGTCAGTGTGTGAGTGTGAACCACAGTAATCTTATATATATATAAAAATAGACGTGTTTTTTCCTATATTTCACTTTTCAGCCACCACTACCTAGCACAGATCACTGATGTTTGTGGGTGGAACTAGCATGGAGTTTCCTGTCGTGCACAACGTTGGCCGAATGCCGATAGCTGTGGGGATGTGGGAGATATAATTATTAAAGTTGGTCAAGTGCAGGGCGTTTTCATATTTCGACCAAAAATTCGTATCTCCGTATACATTCTCTTTCCTGCCACAACTACATAACATAGACCTTTGGTGTTTGTGTGTAGTAGTAGAATCGTCTTTCCTGTCGTGCACTATGGTTGTTAGATGTCGGTAGCTATGGGGGTGTGGGAGATATGGGGGTTGAAAGTGGTCGACCTGTGGCAATTTCATACTTCTGCCAAAGACAAAAGTGTCATGGTGTATCACTTTTCAGCGAAAACTATAGATCACAGATAACTGGCGTTTGTGTGTAGTAGTAGCACAGAGTCACCTTTCGATCACAACAGCGGCCGAATTTCAGAAACTGTGATACTGTGGTAGATATGGAGGTTGTAAGTGGCCTACCAAGGATATTTTCGTATTTCGACTTTCTCCGCATATGTCACTTTTCTGCCATAACTACATAACATAGAGCATTGGTGTTTGTGTTTGGTAGTAGAATCGTATCTCATGTAGTGCACTATGGTTGTTAGATGTCGGTAGCTATGGGGGTGTGGGAGAAATGGGAGTTGAAAGTGGTCGACCTGTGGCAATTTCATACTTCTGCCAAAGACAAAAGTGTCATGGTGTATCACTTTTCAGCGAAAACTATAGATCACAGATAACTGGCGTTTGTGTGTAGTAGTAGCACAGAGTCACCTTTCGATCACAACAGGGGCCGAATTTCAGAAACTGTGGTACTGTGGTAGATATGGTGATTGTAAGTGGCCGACCAATGATATTTTCGTATTTCAACTGTCTCCTGCATATGTCACTTTTCTGCCACTAAGCTACATAGCATAGAGCATTGGTGTTTGTGTTTGGTAGTAGAATCGTATCTCATGTAGTGCACTATGGTTGTTAGATGTCGGTAGCTATGGGGGTGTGGGAGAATATGGGGAGTTGAAAGTGGTCGACCTGTGGCAATTTCATACTTCTGCCAAAGACAAAAGTGTCATGGTGTATCACTTTTCAGCGAAAACTATAGATCACAGATAACTGGCGTTTGTGTGTAGTAGTAGCACAGAGTCACCTTTCGATCACAACAGCGGCCGAATTTCAGAAACTGTGGTACTGTGGTAGATATGGTGGTTGTAAGTGGCCGACCAAGGATATTTTCGTATTTCGACTGTCTCCGCATATGTCACTTTTCTGCCACAACTACATAGCATAGAGCATTGGTGTTTGTGTTTGGTAGTAGAATCGTATCTCATGTAGTGCACTATGGTTGTTAGATGTCGGTAGCTATGGGGGTGTGGGAGAAATGGGGGTTGAAAGTGGTCGACCTGTGGCAATTTCATACTTCTGCCAAAGACAAAAGTGTCATGGTGTATCACTTTTCAGCGAAAACTATAGATCACAGATAACTGGCGTTTGTGTGTAGTAGTAGCACAGAGTCACCTTTCGATCACAACAGGGCCGAATTTCAGAAACTGTGGTACTGTGGTAGATATGGTGGTTGTAAGTGGCCGACCAAGGATATTTTCGTATTTCGACTGTCTCCGCATATGTCACTTTTCTGCCACAACTACATAGCATAGAGCATTGGTGTTTGTGTTTGGTAGTAGAATCGTATCTCATGTAGTGCACTATGGTTGTTAGATGTCGGTAGCTATGGGGGTGTGGGAGAAATGGGGGTTGAAAGTGGTCGACCTGTGGCAATTTCATACTTCTGCCAAAGACAAAAGTGTCATGGTGTATCACTTTTCAGCGAAAACTATAGATCACAGATAACTGGCGTTTGTGTGTAGTAGTAGCACAGAGTCACCTTTCGATCACAACAGCGGCCGAATTTCAGAAACTGTGGTACTGTGGTAGATATGGTGGTTGTAAGTGGCCGACCAAGGATATTTTCGTATTTCGACTGTCTCCGCATATGTCACTTTTCTGCCACAACTACATAGCATAGAGCATTGGTGTTTGTGTTTGGTAGTAGAATCGTATCTCATGTAGTGCACTATGGTTGTTAGATGTCGGTAGCTATGGGGGTGTGGGAGAAATGGGGGTTGAAAGTGGTCGACCTGTGGCAATTTCATACTTCTGCCAAAGACAAAAGTGTCATGGTGTATCACTTTTCAGCGAAAACTATCAGATCACAGATAACTGGCGTTTGTGTGTAGTAGTAGCACAGAGTCACCTTCGATCACAACAGCGGCCGAATTTCAGAAACTGTGGTTGTGTGGGAGATATGGTGGTTGTAAGTGGCCGACCAAGGATATTTTCGTATTTCGAGCTGTCTCCGCAGATTTCACTTTTCTGCCACGACTACATAGCATAGAGCATTGGTGTTTATGTGTGGTAGTAGAATCGTGTCTGTTGTCGAGCACTATGGTTGTTAGATGTCTGTAGCTATGGGGGTGTGGAAGATATGGGGGATGAAAATGGTCGACCTGCGGCAATTTCATATTTCTGCCAAAGACGCATGTGTCACGGTGTATCACTTTTAAGTGAAAACTATCAATCGCAGATCACTGGCGTTTGTGTGTGGTAGTAACACAGAGTCTCCCATCGATCACAACGTTGGACCGAAATTCGGTAACTGTGGGAGTGTGTGAGATATGATGTTTGAAATTGGTCGATCATGAATAGTTTTCGTATTTCATCTAAAGACTTGTGTGTATCCTCTAATTTTACTTTGCTGCCGGAACTACATAGCGCAGAAGACTGGTATTTGTGTGTGGTAATAGTATCGAGTCTCCATATCGTGCACTATGGTGGTTAGATGTCTACAGCTGTCAATATGAAGTCTTTACAATCACGAACGCAGTCGTGGGTACCAGCTATTTATATTATAAATGTGGAAGTAAGTCTCTGTCTTTTTGTTACGTTTTGCGACTAATTGGCTATATCAGTATTGATGGAATTTAACAAGAAATAGTGTAGGATGGACACAGGACATTTTTTCGGTTTGAATAACAGTTTTAGTCACGAGATTTTAAGAACTTATAGAATGATGAAATACACACAGATTCGTATGTTAGTCTGTAATGTTACGTTGGTTGCTCAGTCGCGCAATCTGTTAGTGTTTGATTTGTTAATAAATTTCGATAAGAAACAAAACTTATTATTTAGTATAGAAGTCAATTTGCTCTGCACTGTACTATCCATTTTTGTCTGTATAAAAGTTTCTGGCACCAATTTGTCTTCCTTTTTGACAACCTTACGGACGTAAACCTGGCCTAAGGTGCAGTTCGAGAAGACAATGTGCTGCTATTAGATTATAAGATTCAGATGCTCATGTTGAAGAAAGAAGAAAAAACCAAGCTGAAATAAAGCTGCCATCAGTTAACACCCCCCCCCCCCCCCCCAACATACACACACACATCCCCGCACCTTCACTTACTTTTATGTTTTAAATATGTTCTAAATTGATTGTCTTCATGAGACAGATTAGACGATAGGATGATATAATGATGGCTTTCCACCATATTATGTCGAATCGGTGTTGTTTGGGACAAATCTTACGTTACTAACAGTTTTCTATATCCAATTCTGGCAATGAAACTCCAAGTCCACGCGTACGAAGTCGCGGGTAACAGCTAGTAAGAAACTATTTTATATGGATGTGTGATACAAATTATCCTGTTATTACGAACGAAATAATTATTTGACGATCATACATGTCTACAGCTGATTTTTTTTTTTCATAAGCCGGCTTTAAGTACGCGATAATGACATACAATGGACGATAATATCTTTCCGAAATTAGTCATACGCTTGGAATTATTCACCTTCAATAATTGTTATTACGTACTCAACTTGATAAAATGTACATCACATAAATAATGATTTTTCGTTGTTTGACTGCCATCCGTCTTTTGAGGAAATATGTAAGTAAGATTTATGAGAATTACACAGTTTAAAAGTTGGAATATTTCTTACATACATCAGATGATGCACTAGTATATTAATCTGTCGAATCAATTGGTGGGAACGGGTATATTCTATAGAAAGAAATTTCACTGATAACGAAAGTTTCTGCGTGTTTAATTGTTTACAGTGATTTCATTTCACATTTCACGGAGCTGACATTAAATATTCCATAGAAAAAAATCATCAAAAACTGATACATCAATACAATAATGATACCAAATCAATTTCCACTATTTCATTCATTGAAAGATTCTAAAATAGTAGACTAATAGTGGTATAATTGGTGTTTCTGTTTCATTACAATATTTTTTATTCGAAAATAGCAACAAACGATAGTGCAGCGACATCGGTCGTTAGTCCGGGCTGAAGATATGGGTTTCGGTGACAGCGTTTGTCACCAGATACAGTTCATTTTATTTCCGTTGAGCTTGTACTACTTACCTACTTCAGTCGTTAAAGTCGTTCCCCAGGAAACACTTTAGCGTTGACAAAGTGCATCTGTGTTCGTACGCTTACGCTGCCAAGAACAATAGGCGCACTGCATTGAAAGCTCAATATGGAATTGATAAATTCAACACAGACCAAACACGTGACACATTAAGCGTCTGTTCCAGATTTCGTACAGCACTATGATGTAGCGTTGTTCGCCGTTATTCATTATAATATTTAATTTAATTGCGATGGAGCGCTCGGTACAAAGGCAATTTCCCCACACACCCATATTCCCCCTTTCCTGCACCCACCGACTTTTGCCTCTACAAACGTCAACTTTAAATTCATTCAACCTTTTTGGTAAATTATTCATCAATTGTCTTGGTAACTTATTCCAATCCCTGATCCTCTCACCTAAGAAAGAAAATCTTCCCACACCCTTGTGCCTGAAATCGAGTGACAGCTTGTGGTCACATTTTCTCTCCCATGCTTTAATCTTAATTCTTACATCAATAACTTGCAACGCCTCGTCACCAATATATGCCTTGTACACTACCATGACTCTCTTCACCCTCCTCCTGTCTTCCAACGAATCCCATTCCATCTCTTTGATTATATTGGTTACTGATTCTGCTCTGCGACAATTGCCAGACACAACTCTAGCAGCCCATCTTTGCACACCCATCAACTCCTGTGTTTGATGCCAGGATTGGAAAAATCATGATTTTTTAAAAATATTTTTTAAATAATCGCCGTAATTCATCTATTATCTGTGCAAAACGAAACTCTTATGTAGGTGGCAGAGAAAGGAGAATTCCCTAGCTTTGTTTTGACAGCTGACACCGAAGAGACATTCAGAATGTAAACACTATAACATATAGTTGTTCAACACAATTGCTGAACTTACTATAAAAGGATTTGATTTGGAAATGGCCAATACAAAGGAGCATGTTGTACAAATTATCAAACATTTCCGAATTATACTGCAAACTGTTTAAAAAAGAAGGTTGGAAAGGTTTTCCATTGCCACAAGATGTTCGTTGCAACACTCTGACTGATTGTTTTGAAGTATACATGTTCGAGAGAGTAGCAAAAGTTATTGAAGATTTGTGAAGAGAAGAGAATTTAAAAAGTCGAAAACATTGTTATAAAAAAATCTGTTGAAGAATTTCTGAAGATACTGAAATCAGTACAATCACACTGGGTACTCTACATAAAAGTAATGCGTCTCTGTCAGATGCAGAAAAGGCATGGGAAAGACTCGAAACCAAATTCGATGAAACTAACATTAGACATACATCTAAGCTTAAAAAGAGATAAAACAGACGTATGACACCCAGACACTTTTTTACGTGTTTATTAGACACAACCCCTACTGAATTCTGGCTGACAGAAGAAGAGGAAGAAAGTGCATCGGAGGAAGATATAACTTAATATGAAGATTCTGGTTTACTGCTAATAATTATAAAATTAAAGTCACAATCAAAAACCTTTCAAATCTGATGTTTACTGTAGTAGTTTTAAAAAATTTCACAGCTCTGGAGTGGTTGAAGTAGCAGAAACATATTTTAATGAAGGGAAACATTCTAATTTAAACCCAAGTTTCTGGCAACTATTTGGAGCTGTAACATCATTAGCGCCAATGAAAAGAGTATTTTACTCTTTCACACTTGTCCAGTCTAATTTACGAAATAGGTTTGGGACAAAGAAAATGTTACAATTCAAACATTGATTATGTATTTACTTTAATTAGTCTAGAGAATGAAAATTTGATGAAATTCCTGATTTTTTTAAAAAATAATTTTAGTTAAATCACGATTAAGATCATGATTTTAAACAAAATTATTTAATCATGCCAACCCTGTTTGATGCCAAAAATGTGGATCCGATCCTAAACCAATGGCCTGACCAAAATTTTGTAACCCAATTCTTTTAATTCTCTGGTACATCTTCTCATAATCCTTTCCAATAAGTGTTTCAGTATCATCAAAATTATAACAGATAATTACGACGTTCGCCGTCTAACGTGTTTTCTTATCTCCAAATTCCGAGAACATTTTTACTGAAAATAGCTTCGTGTCATAATAATGGGAAGGGTTAAACTTCGTGCAACGTCGAATTCATAAAAATTCGTTACTTCACGAATAATAATTTATCTCACTGGGAATATCTTCCTCTGTTTGTATCATGAAGAGGTAAACTTTCTTCAATTTCTACTACTTCGTTACCCGCTCGAAAATAAAAATAAAACACGGTTGAAATATTGACAACAAATTGCAAATACTGAATATCTTTGGTTTTGATTACTAAGAGATTATGAAACAGACTAAATAAAGAATATATTGCAGAAATAACATGTTCTTATTTATATCACTGACCCTTTGGATACCCTATGGTTTCTTGTATCACATAACTGTATTGTAGAACCGAAACATATTGGTAAGGTAGCCAACAGTGTCTATTAAGATATGGCATTAGTTGAGCTGTACTAGTTGGTGATCACTTCTGCTTACGATGATAAAGGCAACTCTTCCTCTCGGCACAGAAACGGCAATATCAGTTAAACTAATCAGCAATGAGTTCGCGGCTGTCAGTTCCACGCCCTAATAATGTCACTGATTTGCGTCATATAATATCACCCCTTTGTATCTGCAATGTCAAACAAGCTGATAAAGTTGATTCCATCCTCTGTTCAGATGCAAGATTAATTTGAAAAACCAGTAATTAACAACAAAGGAACAGACTTTTCTTTGTGCCCGTGTGGGACCAGTGTCACATATTAGCTTTAGTACAAGATTTCAATCATGAAACTAATGTATTTAATCATTTCTTGAAACGAAATATCTACGCAGTACAACTTAACTACATACGGCTTTGACCGACACATTTAAAAATAATAGAGAATGTCAGGAATCGTAACCAATGTTAGATCCGTATCCTATGCCTATAAATTAGTTTCGCAATCATTAATCTCCAGTTGAAGATAAAAAATTAATTTGATTTGCGATTTGTGAACCATATCCTTTTCCTCTGTTTTAAAGCTTAATTTTTAATGTGAAAGAGTGACGCCGTTGAATTTATTCCTTGTTATAGTGTTGGGAATGATATTTTGATGTTAGATATAAATTGTACTGACAATAAAGCTAAATTATTAAATAAACTACCGTACGACGTCTGTAGGTTAACTGAGTGTACAATTCTTAGAGCATTGTTTAAGGTTTGCACTTTGCACACCTGCGCAAGTCTTTCGACTGGTTTGTTGCAATCCTCCATTCCTTCTTGTCGAGATACACTTTATAATCTACGTCCTCAATTATATCTGCTTCATATATTCTAAAACTAGATTTCCTCTATAGTATCTTTCTTTGTCTATTTCCTGAATAAACGAATTAATCAATGCAACAGGTGTTAAAATGTGGTTTACTTTGCTATGTTTTGTTTCTGTGAGAGAACATGTGATCTATTATTATATGAAAAGCAGCAGTGACGATATTCTTAAAAGTAGTGTTGAGGAACTAGGTTTCTTGTGAGTTATGACATGTGTTGCTTCCAGTCGTGAGTAAATTGATGAAGCTTTCACAGACTCTTTTTCTTTTGAAACATCACAATACATATATTCTATGCTTTCTTTTATTTTTTTCAATGATTTGATATTATTTCAACAGTTTCAAACGCCAATAGTCTTGCGTAATAAGATTTAACGTAATATTAAAGCAAAATAAAATCAACAAAATAAAATACAACAACAACCGATTTACTCGTTTACAAGTTATTATAAATAGAGCAAAGTAAATCTAAAACTATTTGATGGCACGATGGCTAAATTACAGACTCGCTGCATAAGATGCAAGAACGTTTGTTTACGACCAGAGACCTCTTAAAGAGTGATGGAAACATACCGTTTCCCACATGCGTCTGCTACAGAGCCAGGATGTTCCAGTCCTTTTGAACAAAGAATCTTCTTTTCAACCAAAGTAAAGGCAGGTCCCAGCTTTGCTTCTACTGGTCCCGTTAGACTCCTTGAGCGTTAAGGTACGCGCTCACTACAGCAGGCCGCATCGCATCGCATCGGGTCGCATCGCATTGAGCGAAAATGCTGCAACGCACATCTGGACGCAGCGAGTCGCATTTCTTTTATTGTCACCGCCTTCGGTTCTCGACGATTATTCAGCGGCTTCTGCACTGCAAATGGACACAGCAGACTAAGGGCTCTTATTTTTATATATTCATTGAAGAAGAAGAAAATTAAGCATAAAAGGCAGTGGGTTTAATTTAAAAAGGAATTTTTCGCATTTCTTAGGCACATTAGATGACAAACTTGTTATAACAGTTCTACCGAATTGCGGTTCTCTTTATTTTTAATGCAGAAAAATGAATGTTTTTCATGGTTTTAATAGCTGTGTTGTGTCGGTGTTATATAATAAGATAAATAAAGTAATACTAGCCACGTGCTGTATTCATAACCTTTTGATTAACGATATTTGAATTGGGTTGCAGAAGGTAAGAACGACAATGACAACAAAGAAATTTCAATATTTGACTTACAC
>JARYHS010010455.1:0-15000 GCA_031002005.1 Vandiemenella viatica
ACGAGAATAATACTATGAGACTACAAACTATTCAATTTATCAATACGATTATGATTTTTATATCTGCAATAAAATTTGGTCAGTCACGATCTTGAGGATAACAGTAATGACTATACGTTTTTTTTTGGGGGGTGTGAGGGGGTTTAATGAACCATTGACCTCGAATTCATTTGAACCGGGAGAGGAAGGAGGGTAGTAACGGGAAGACATATGACGATGGCCTTTTTGAAGGAACCATTTGAGCAATAGCCTGGAGTAATTCCTGGAAACCATGAAAACTGACATCTGGATCGCCGGATGGGGATTCCAATCCCCTTCCTCCTGAATGCAAAGCTCATCCACCGCGCACGGTAATTTGAATTTTCAAGTTTTCAAATAACCTGCAATCGTTTCCTGCATTCTCTGGATAATATTCATCGTCTCTGTTTTACATTTTCATCAGGCTATTCAAGCAATCTGTTTTATAATCATAATTTTTATGCAGACAATTTCGTGTTCCTGTCTGTTTTCCTAGGTTGACCTGGATGTTCTCAGATTTGACCACGAATGGCAAAGTTTTCATCAATCTACGAAATCCAAAGCCTCATGATATAGAGCTATCATAATTCACTAATATTTAATACAGGTTTCTTATGTCGTTCTCTATACCTTTTTACGTTTCGAAAATGGAATAGTGACATTCTGTCGTCGACGCTACGGAATTTTTAGATCGCACTCGTTAAGGACGATTACGGTTAGATAGATTTGGATCTTCAGCAAAGCTCTGTAAAATTCTGCTTAACTCATCTCGAGAAACAAAGGAAAACCAAAATCTGAGTACTTGGACGTTTAACTCGAGAGCTCTTAAATGTAAATCAAGTGACAAATCTCTTTTGTCCATTTCCACCTGCTGTGAATTCTTATGCAATGTCGATACTATTCAAGTATTGGTGTTTTATTCTGTATTGGTCATATTTGATGTTTTGTAATTTTCTTTGTTAAGTAACAGTGGTATCACCAATTATTTCGTTTTTTCTGTCGGCTTCAAGGTTTCAATTAAGTAGAAATCAGTATTCGTAATATATTGTTAGTTTCAATAATCGAAATATCGTTGTTTTATCCATAAAATGTCATAACGATAATAGATATAATCTTTGCACTGTAGTTGTAGGCCATTTTTCCACAGTTGCTCAGTAAATTAAATGATAAAATGACGCCAATGCAACTGTATTAGTAGCTTTATTGCCGTACGAGTTTCGCCTCTCGTCGAGCATCGTCAGCGACGAATTATTAACATTAGTGGTTTTCAGGTTCATAACCACCCATCTCTACTTTTTCTCCAAAGCATGTTTCCATTGCAGCTTTTTGTCTTTGCTGCTGTGTACATGATGAGACGTAAAAGTTTACATCCTGTACGCAGCAGCAAAGACATATGGCTGTAATGGAAACATGTTTTGGAGAAAAAGCGGAGATGGGTGGTTGCGAACCTGGAAACCACTAATGTAAATAATTCATCGCTGATGATGCCTCGACGAGAGGCGAAACACGTACGGAAATAAAGCTACAAATACAGTTGCAATATCATCATTTTATCATTTAATGCATATAACCTTCAGTAGCTAAAATATCAAATTTTAATACCATACTGTAGTAGGATGGAGGAATAAGTGAGGGGGGGGTATATGAATTTAATAATTATTTATAATAAAACAATTATTGGGTTGGCAAGAATCTTAACCTTGTCAGATCACAATGAAACTGACATAGATAATTTATTATATTCATTTGGCTACTACACCGCTAGGCATATTTAACGTTACCATTAATACAATAATCACTAAGATATCTATGCAAGCCTAGCGATTACAACTGGCCGATTTATTCAAGCAAACAATTATATGAATTTTACTTTAATTGAAAATCTTCTGACGAAGTTAAAGTTAGTAAGCGGTAACAATGTTCAACAATACGCTACAACAAACAAAACAGTCAGCAATCAAAATGAATACATGAAATGAACATGCGTCTCGGGCGCCGTCAAATAACAAGGAGAAAAAACAAGGAACTCGCGATATGCAAAGGTTCCCACAATGTTCAACAAAATGTCGGCTAGCTCAGGGTCAAAATTTGCTCAAAGAACACAAGTCTCTTTCTCAAGTCGCTTACGGGTCATTCGCAGTCTCATAAGAACACAACGATGCAAGACCTGGCGTTAACACTTTACCATAGCATAGGCAGCAACACTGAAGTCCGTCGCGCTATCAGCCCAGCGCGAAAGAAAGATCACCAGCCAGTGATCATAGGCAGGTCACTGTACTGACCAAGCACAACCGTTCTGGCCTGGCGAGAAGTCAGCAGTCGACTATCCCAGACCGTGGTCTGGCAAGAAGTCACTTCGTCTTCTCTGCCCCGTGGTCTGGGCAGAAGTGAGTCCTTCGTCTTCGGAAGGCGATGGCGTCCCTCTCCCGCGTAGGAACATGGCGGGCAGAAAGAAATACACCCTGAATCAACTTGTGAAGACCCCTACCGATGATTTCATAGGCAGGTTGGAAATCACGTGGTATCGTGGCACACTCAGATTCGCGGCATTTTCGCTAGCGTCCCCTCCACGTCCATGCTTGTTGGGGGCGGAGGAAAGGTTGACCTTCACCGGTTTGCTGTGCGAACCGTTGGGGTTACTGACTGGCCTTGGGGTGGCGACAGCGAGGCGGTCCATTGTGTCCGTTCACTGGGAATTTACCGTTTCACTCCGTCCCCAGCCTCAGATATGCGATCTTTCGCTTAAACAAATCTTATGCTCACAACATTTTCCTGAGCCTTCTCAAATGAAATACCCTTGCATATTCATTTAATTATATACAATTTTGGGCTGCCCGAGATCAATTTTAATTAATTTTAATCTGAATAAATTTAAATTAAACACAACTTAATAAAAATATAAATTGTAGCGTGGCGTGATAACGTCACGTTACAATATACGGCCAACTACGGGAAAATAAAATTATTACAATAATTTTATTTTAAGCCCTTCTAACTCCCTTCCACTGTAACCAGTAATCGATATTTTTACATACACAGGGACCCACAATGCTATGATTCTTGCCACAGATACTAAACTGAACGAATGTCCATGACCTTGGACTGTTTTACAACATGTGGACAACCATACATGATTTCTTTCCTGCCTTTTTATATTAACTTATTAATTAAAGATTCTTATACTAAACAACACAAAACATAATAAAACATTAAATGAAAAAAAATTGACAAATACAAAATTATGTACATGTGAATGAAATACTTCTTTACCTAATTATTACGCAAGTTCTGCTCATGTCGGAGTCCTGTTAATTTTTTTGTGAAACTCAAAGAACTAAAGCAAAAAAGGAAACCGCGGAAAACTGGAATGATGTTGCATTTCTAGACCAGATTGTGCCATTCTCCTACTTAAGAATGCATCAAGAGCATCGTCATAATTTCCAAACAGATGGAAAAAAGAAACCGCCATTGACCTTTTTCTAAGCATCTCCATTCAAATTATTACCCTGAAGATTTTCTACTGAGGGCCTTATGATTTAATTTTTTTTAAATACATGGTCGATATGCCATTCCGTACAACAGTGAGTTTCGAGTATGTGTCTCACGCAATATGTGTCATTTCGACAAGTTACAGTGCATCAGGAAGTGATTTCGATATATTTTTACGTCGTTTCTCGCCAATAAGTGCTACCGACAGATTTACTGCTGAATGGCTTCGCAACGGGGAAATAACAAATGTATATATGCCCATGGGTTAGGAACCTTTAAGGATTTTTATATCCTACTCCCGAAATGGTGCATTTATACAACAAATGTGTCCTGGCCTTTATGTCAGTGACAACAACAAAATAATAATTACTTCCGCATTCCATTCATAATTTTCGAATAGCATAACCCGAGAATACATTTCGGCGCATATATCATATCTTTTTAGTCTCCCGACACCACGTTACTGCCAAACAAACTTCATATTTTCGGTTATGGTTCGACAAATACTCATTCATTCGGTTGCAGCTGTAGTATGAATGGGACCCCAGCTTACAAGCAATGACCGTTCTTCTACCTGCGTCTGGCAGCTTTAGATAAGAATCTACTCGAAAATCTGGCCGCTCCGGTCCAGCCCTGAATAACGGTTTCGCAGTCCGCTAATGTGTTAGTTTGACAACACGCATTCTCCGCAACATTTCTTAAGAAACAAATCCTACTTCACTATTTAATTACTTTTTTTTTTTAATCCTATCACTTTATGTATTACTTAATCGGAAACTTCATCATGATCATAACAGGTCTATGCAGAATGGTAGGATCTAATACTTCTAATTTTGTGCGAATTTTAATACAATAATCATCGCTAATTTATTTACAACTCACATTTCAGAAATTGGAACTGACATTACCGTCTGTTCTGTTTTTAGCTTTCGTGAAAAATTGAGCTAATTTTCTTTCGACAATTGCTTAAATAATCTCAATACAATTCTTGTTTACCGATCTCTAAATTATCAATGGGACTTAATGGTCGACAAATAACAATATTGAAACTTCTTGCTTCCATTCGCATATAATAATTCAATGTCACGTCATCGTATGTGAAAGATTTAACCTCTAACTTACTTTTAACACAACCTTTTCCTCCCCATTTGTCAGTGAACTTGTCCTTCTTACAACTGCCAATAAATGTGGACTAAATTTTCCACACAGATAATTACAGCAGACGTAATTATCATTTGCCGTAGCAATATAAAAAAACCATTGGACTTATATTCCATGAATGCCAACAAAAGAAGCATCGCCACCTTTTCGGTACAAGACGATCTTACATAATGATTATTTCAGCAGTCAACATTGTAAGGACCCAAATACTGAAAAGAAAAGGAATCTTATCTCTCTCTACCCCAACTACTATTCTGACGGTTTTTTTTAAAATACGACTGGCCGTGACAATCTTTATCAGATGGCTAAACAAGCGTACCTTTGTTTCTTTATTAACCTCCCTTAATTATTAGAGACGATTTTACTCAAGCAGTAAACACTTGTTCACAAAGCTTTGCTCTTTCAGATCGCGAAGTGTTTTATTTGACCGCAACAAGTCGTCAGAAATCTATTTGATAATGATGAGTTCTGCTTACAACGGTAATTTATTATTACTTCCTACTTTTAACCCAGAACCATTCCCTAACTTTTTATAATACATCAAAATTCATTTTGCTGCAATTTAGAACAATTTTGTCTGTATAGATACCCGCGTACTCTAACAATTTCAATTTCCTTGTAAGAGAAAATCCAAAATTTGTTTCCTCCATTCCATTTTCAAACGTCCCATGTTTAAAATGGAATAAAGTCCTGTCTTTGGACCTAAAACCAACATTCAATATTACATCAAATTTTAATTTACTGTTGCGTCTACTCATGCGATCACATTGAGCATATTTCCAGTATCCACCCCTGTAGTTGAGTATCGTTTTTTCGGCAAACAGAGCTCTCGAAATTTGTTTCTAACGAGTTTCGTTTCAAGACACTGGTCAGCTGAAATCTGCCGATAGGAATATCCTCTTTAAAGCTAACAAGCAACCCGCCTCCCAGGTAATGAACAGTTTGGAAGGCCACGGTCATTAGAGTCTCACTACCCAAATTCCAGGAAATTCTATATCCTGACTCTGTGAAGTTCCCTCCATAAATCAGACACGATACATTTGCCCTGATAAAATTCGCGTATCCACGATCTCTGTGAGCACCACCAAAATTAACCGATTTTCGTGGCGAGGAACACATCTCAGCTATTTCCCTTTGAATATGCAACAATTTCTGGGAAATTTCATTTATTTGTAATCTAATATCTGCTCCCTTTAACTGATTACTGTCTTCTTTCAAACTGATAACCGAGGTAGCGACTTTATCAATTTTTGCACTGACTTGAGAGACTTTCCCTTCCATTTCACCTCGCACCTCATGCATATAGCTAGACAATTGTCCATTTGTTTCCCTCGTTTCAATCTCCAAATGGGTTATCGCGGATTGTACAGTGGCAATGGTTGTATTTGAAATTTCATTCTCTTTTTCCAATCTAGTCGCACCTAGCTATTTCTTGCTCAGATTTCTCAGACAAATCAACGATTTCCGTTCTTATATTTGCCTGAAAATCTGCTACCTCTCCACAGATTTTTGTATGAAAAGCGGAGAATTTTTGATCAAGGCTTTTGCCGATTTGATCCTGCCTCATTTCCAAAGCCTCTATCCTACTATTGGTAGAATCCAATTTCTTGGATAGGCTATCATGCATCCGTTTATTTTCTGAACTCAAATTTTCCTCTACCTTGTTTAAATTTTCTTGTCCCTTTATTAACTCAGCCATAATCGCTTGGACCCAGGGAGGTATTTCTGGTTGATTTTGATTTGCAACTGGATTTTGTATGGCGGGTGTGGCTTCCATTAATGGGAATGTACAACTTTCTGGGGTCGTTACTACCACCGCGTCATTCTGAACAGGACTCTCTAACGCCATGTCAGCTATAGTTATTGTGGAATTTGAACTGTATCCCGACCTATCATTAATGTTCCGATCTTCAATGACTTTGTCCGAACTGCTAGTATTATATTGCAATGTTTCCGTTGCTACAGAGCTCGTTTCCGCACTTGGCAACGGTTCCCTATCATTCTCAAAATCTCTCCGATTATCGTTCATCTCGATATTCGAATTACTACCTTCCATATTTAATTTTATTTTACGCCCGGATCTCAAATGCATAGGACTATTAAATGGCACATGAAAATTCCAATGACGACTAAAGATTTTAGCAAGCAACGTTTTAAATTACAAACATCGCGATCTTTAATACAAGTCAAAATTTTAGAAATTTTCATCTAACACAGGCACAAATCCCATCAAGAATATTGAGCATCAAACCATTAAAAAAAAAAAATGTGCAAGACCACATCACAACGTTGAATCATGCGACAACGAACAACCAACATGAGCAAAATATGCACCAATAAGTTCTTAGTTGCTAACATATTACACAGACAAAACACTGGCTCGACATTATATGCATTCAAAATGAACTTTGCATATTGAAAAAAATTAATTTGCAATTGAAAGTCTGAAACTGATTTAACATGAATCAGATTGCATTGAAAATTTACCAAAAAACTAATTTGCAATTGAAAGTCTGAAACTGATTTAACATGAATCAGATTGCATTGAAAATTATCATTTGCAAAAGAAATTCATCACTTAGATTGAATTTAACTTTGCACAAGCAATGACAAATTATAAATTTACTTTCTATACTAGAAAAATAAATGCCTAAGGTCATGAACTTGGTTCTTTTGAGACTTTGAACATCAGATTATTAATTAATTCCCCGGATTAATTAATTAATTCGCCCCACGTTGTAAGCGCAATTGTAATAGGTTGAAAAGTGAGGGGGGGATTTTATAAAATTATTATTTTTTTTAATATAAAATTTAATAATTTTATTATTAATTATTGATTGGCAAGGATCATACGCCGGGTCGTAAAGACACCTGACACAGATATTTTATTAAGTTCAATAGGCTGCTACACCGCTAGGCACATTTACATTTAATATTAATATAAATTAATGCAATGTCAAGCAAGCCTAGACGTTACAATTGGCCGATTTACTCACGCAAACAATTATATGAACTTTACTTTACTTGCAAATATTCTGACGAAGTTACAGTTAGTGAGCGGGAACAAATGTTCACAATACGCTACTACAAGAAAACAATCATCAATCAAAAAGAATACATGAAATGAACATGCATCTCGGGCACCATCAAATAACAAGTAGAAAAAAAACAAGGAACTCGCGATATGCAAAGGTTCCTACAATGTTCAACAAAATGCCGGCTAGCTCAGGGTCAAAATTAGCTCAAAGAACACAAGTCTCTTTCTCAAGTCGCTTACGGGTCATTCGCAGTCTCATAAGAACTCAACGATGCAAGACCTGGCGTTTACACTTTACCTAGTGTAGGCAGCAACACTGAAGTTCGTCACGCTATCAGCCCAGGGTGATAGAAAAATCACCAGCCAGTGATCATAGGCAGGTCACTGTACTGACCAAGCACAACAGTTCTGGCCTGGCAATAAGTCAGCTCGACCGCACTGGATCGCGGTCTGGCCAGAAGTCAGAATCGACCGCACTGGATCGCGGTCTGACCAGAAGTCTCGACTGTTCTCGCCCGTGGTCCGGGCAGAAGTCACAATCGACTGCTCTGCCCCGTGGTCTGGGCAGAAGTAACTTCCTTCTCTCCGGAAGGCGATGGCGTCCCTCTCCCGCGCAGGAACATGGCGGGCAGAAAGAAATACACCCTGTATTAACATGTGTAGACCCCTACCGATGATTTCATAGGCAGGTTGGAAATCACGTGGTATCAATGCACACTCAGATTCGCGGCATTTCGCTAGCGTCCCTCTTCCGCGTCCATGCTTGTTGACGCAGGGGGGGGGGGGGGAACCGTTTGGGGTGACTGACTGGCCTTGGGGTGGCGACAGCGAGGTGGGCTATTGTCCGTTCACTGGGATTTTACCGTTTCACTTCCCGTCCCGAGCCTCCGATATGCGACCCTTCACTTAAAACAAAATCCTATGCTCACACATTTTCTGAGCCTTTTCAAAGGAAATACCCTTGCATATTCATATAATTATATACAATTTTGGGCTGCCCGAGATCAATATTAATAAATTTAATCTGAATAAATTAAAATAAATCATAACTTAATAAAAATAAAAATTGTAGCGTGGCGTGATAACGTCACGTTACAACATCTACCGATGCTGTAAGTTATCTCAACAAATTTCTATATCCTTACAAAGTTGTAGATTCTTTTTGATTCACCCTGCATACACATAGTTGAGTGGACAATGCCCGCAGCTGGCCACTGAGACAGGATCTCCAATCACAACCACTACAACGTGACGTCGAGGCGCTCCAACCAGGCCACCGCCTCTGGCGCAGCCTAATACAAGTCTAACAGGAAACGCAACCAGCAACAACTGTTTTGGTGAATTTTATTTTATTCCCCAGACGCGTTTCGGCCTTTTGGTGTAGGGCATCATCAGTGGCTGTAAATGTATCTTTTTGCAGAACAGCAGCTCATACACTATTTCAGCTCTGCTCGTTGAAGTTCAGTTGAAAATTCTTTCACTACCTGTTTGTATGTCGCACTTGTTGCTGTAGTGAACATTTTTTTTTTTTTTTTTGATTAACACATATGTGTCACACAAGGCTGGAAAAGTGTGTGCTCTCCCAGACCGGCATGTGAGGATTACCATTATACCTGTGAGTACGGTGTGTGAGTATACATATATAAAGATTTGTACTGTAAATAGTAATTGTAATAACACACATGTAAAAAAAATCTTTACGGCCACTGAAGATGCCCTACACCACAAGGGCGAAACGCGTCTAGGGAATAAAATATTTTGTTGTATAGTTGTTTGTTGACAGAGTTATTTATACTACAACTGCTGAAATATAGCCTATTACCAGTCAGTATGTTGTGTCCTAGATTTTGGTCGACATTTGGAGGTACTGGTGTTTTTGCGTGCGGTGTGAATGCCCCCTGGCGGTGACCTCTGGTCGCCACTCGTGGAGGTGACCTCAGCGCCGCCTGGGACGTGCCTAGCGCAGGACGCAGTGTCAACAGAGCCAGGCACTCGGCGGAGTCATCAAACACTCAGGCTCCACCCATAACACCACTCGCTCACTAGTCTCACGCGTAATAATTCGCGACTGAGAGCGCTAAGTTTAGGTCGCAGCTCCTTAGCGAACTAAGTCGCTCCCATCTCCAATTCCAGAGAAACAGATCGTTCGCTCGCTTTGCTACCGCTACTGCACGCGCTCTTTTGGTTGTTATGGCAGTTTAAAAAAAAAATAATTATCAGTCTTGCCAATGCCTGAGCTATTAAGAACTAGCGGAGTTCCCGGTGTTGCCCGGTATAGTTGGCGTAGATTTAACCATACCCTATTTTTATTCCCGCAAAACATTTGTACAAAGTTTCATAAAACACGCGCCAACTTTTTCGGAATTAAAGCAAACTTACATTCACCCGCCCCCTATCAAGAAACTGGTCGGCTGAAGTTTATTTGCACGTATACTATTTTCATTCGTCCAAAAAGAATTGGTTAAGAAACTTCATTACTACATTACTGAACAACCCTAGATTATGTTAAAAACTCACATTTGATTCAATTGCGAAGTGAATGGATATACTTGTGGCTTGAAACGCCAGATCCTTTAAACTCTGCAGATAAAATATCAAAATTGAATCCGGAATAATATTATCGTAAACAGGAGACTAATGCTGAAGGCCAGAGATATTGTCCAGAGATCGTGCTTAAAGAAAATCTTTGTTGTTTTTACGGCTATCTATGTCGTTTAAAAATTGATATCCCGAATTAAAGGAAAGAATACTTCAAGCTATGGCTTTTAAAAATTGAATATATCGAATTAAAAGAAAGAATACGTAAAGTTTTGTTTAGTGTGCAAAATAGTTATTACTATAAGTTATCTTATTGCTTCAATTAAAGTCTATGGTCAGAGACATTGTGTTGTGTGTTTAGTGCGGAGTATGCGGCATCTAGTGATTCCTCCTGTTGAATTTCTAACCATACGTTCAGAATTTCATTTAATGCTACTACATTATTTAACGTTGAAACATAAGACATGCCAGACAAGTGAATTAAGATTCTAAGCTTTAAAACGGTGAAAACTCCATCGAAATCTGCCCCGAAGTTTCCGAGTTTTTATACGACCAATATGTCCGGTTTTCGTTTTATAGATATAGATAATGGCTCACGAATAATTTTTATACTACTCGTAATTGGTCGGTTGCAGTCGTACAGATATTGTGATAAAATATTTTCATAAAAACGATGCTTTTGTAACACTAAATTTTTTAGGCTCCTTGCACGGTTTTTCTTGAAAAAAAAATAATAGACGATTATTTAACAACCTGCCTAATGCCTAATGTTTCTCCTGTAGTACTAGATCGATAAACTGAAATACGTATCTTCATAATTATTAAAACGTATCATCTTGTCTGTTGACCAGCATATAATGAATGACCTTGACTTTTACATGGACAGGATAAAAAAAATTAAAAAATCGTCTGCAGCACAATAAAATTGATGGTAAAACACGTGTATCTGTCGACTCACCGTGTCCCACTAAGTCACGTGACTCACGTGGTATGTGACGTATTTCACGTTTCACCGTGTACATCAAAATTCTCTCGATAGCCTTGGATTTCGGCATAACAGTTCGCGACTGGGAACGTTCAGTTTAGTTTGCAGCTCCTTAGCGAACTAGGTCGCTCTTTTAGATGGTTAGCCCACCTCTCGAATTCCAGAATGACGGATCGTTCGCTCGCTTTGCTACCGCCACTGCACGCGCTCTAGTTTTTTTTTTTTTTTTTTTTTTTTTTTTATGGTGGTCGTCTCTTAATGGTTAATGGGATCAAAGCGTCTTTTGTTTTCATATTCCGGGTTAATGCTTTTTGATGTTGAACAGTGGTTACATTTTGCTTGTTTTCTATCCGTGTCCTCAGGGAACTATGTGTCCTTTTTGATGATATCGTAATAAATATCCTAAAACAAAACATGTTAGCCCTATAATCCAACTGATATACATTACAGTACTTCATACCATCGCAGTTAAGAAGTCACATAATGTTTTAATAGTCATTTTGCATTACGAATATAAGGTAGTTACCTGTTAGCAGTGTATTATCATTATTATCATTATTATTATAAACCAACATTCGCCACGTCATGCCTAAGCTTGACAGTCTCGCCACTAACTATTGATAATACACTCAACTAACTAAAACCACTTCGCATTACGTTTGATAACGAGCTTAACTGGGCTGGACACATTGGACACGTGGTAGGAAAAGGTTTCGAAATTCTGCACTTGTTGGAGAGAGTGATGAGGGGTGTACGAGAGAAGTAAAGGAATTGGGTTACAAAACACTGGTCAGACTATTGCTTGAATATGGTAGTGTAGCACTGGACCAACATTTTGCGTATCAAATACAGGAGTTGGAGAGGATGCGAAAAGGGGCTGCTAGATTTGTTTCTGGAAATTATTGCAGAATGCAATCAGTGACAGATATGATAAAGGAGCTGGAATGGGATTCATTGCAAGACAGGAGGAGGATGAGGAGGGTCATGGGAGTGTACAGGGCATATACTGGTGATGAGGCATGGAAAGATATTGCAATAGGTATGAAAAGAAGTGCATGGAAGGGAAAAGATGACTATGACCACAAGCTGGCACTCGATTTGAGGCACAAGAGTGTGGGAAGATTTTTTAGGTAAGGGAGTAAGGGATTGGAATACGTTACCAAGGGAAATGATAAACAATTTACCAAAACCGTTGAAAGAATTTAAAGTTAAAAAGGGCAAATGTAGGAGGGTACAGGAAAAGGGGAAGATGGGTGTGTAGGGAAATTGTCACCGGAGCCTGTGCTCCATTGCAATTAAATTAAATTAACTGAACTGCAGGGACGGCATTGCGCTGTTACAAGTCGGTCCTCGATAAAGGATGGAACGAAATAACGAGCCAAGGAGCGAGAGATCTGGGAACTAGTTCGCGTAGTTCGTCTGTGGGAGCGCTCTTCCGAACTAGTTCGTTCGCAAACTACACGAAACTACTACTCACAAACTGTAGATACCCCAACACAGGCGCGTACTCAGTAAAGCACGTTCTACACGTAGTTTGTAACCTTCTACGGAGCAGCCTGGTGGCGATAATTGTAGGATTTTCGGAGTTTATTTTTCTCCGATTCGCCGTTTAGCTTTTGGCACTATTTATGATTTAATAAATGTCATGGTCGCCTAACTATAATAAAATGAAAGTTAGGTACTTTATACAGTGAGAAACAGTTTTAATGATGTCCAATTGCCAACACAAAAACTACATCAACAACAAATCGCATTTCTTCGATGTATGCAAGCTCTCGTTAACACTGCTTGCTGAAAGGATTTGCATGCGTAATTCACTTGTACATTTATTCAAATATTTTTTATGCTCTGTATAATCATGTAAATTCTAATGAATATCGCTTTGTGGGGAATACAATTAGGTGAGCAGCTTCATTAACAAGCTTACTATTGAAGCATACATTAGTAGATACCCGTTGCTACGGAAACTAAAAGTAAACAGTTCCTCAAAATTTCTAATTTATTGATCTTGACTGCAGTGTCCACAAACATAAACTTGTCTTCTTCAGAAGTACATTTAAGGGTTCATGGAGGAATGAAATATAAAACTTCTGTCACTTTAGAGCGAATCTCCCACCCTATGCAGACAGTGGGTGTAATGACGCAAGTAGTAAACCTGTTTGAAATTGTTGACGTAGCGCAGGTTCGCACTAAAATGACAGAAGTTTTATATTGCATCCCTCTATGAACCCTTATATGTACTTCTGAAGAAGACAAGCTTATGTTTGTCGAAACTGCAGTTAAGATCAATAAATTAGAAATTTTAAGCAACTGGTTGGCTATAATTATACCGAGTACGAGTTTTACAGTTGCTGTAACGCAGCTATGCTCAAGATTCTAAATGTAAACAAACTCGACTTAGGCTACGATTACACTGCAAGCGAATTCGCGTGAATAAAAAACCCATACAAACAAATGCTGGTGGCTACAGTAAAAGCGAATTGGTCGCTAGAAGTTCAAACTGGTTTGTTTTTGTCGCGTGAATGGAGTGATTCCTTGTAGGCTGAGGCAAGTGCCGTAAACTCCGTCTAGTTGTAAAAGGTTTAATTTCACGCGAATCCTCCGTTGACTATTTCATTTATATTTAAATGTTATTATGGAGTGAAAAACTCATATGCTTGGTATTTGACAGAAGAATATTGTGGATTTTCAGATGGGGAAATACATTGCCTAAAGTTAAACTGCCTCGTTATTTCTTCCTCTATTGCAGGTTTTATCACCTGCACATACACCTATAAAATTTCCAGGCAACGACGAACCGCCTCAAAAAAAGTGTTTTTTAATCTTTTTTAAAAAAATAAGGATTATATTTTTACAAAAGTAATACAGTCACATGTTATTAATGAATGTGATTGATAGGCTTCTTTTTTCAGCAGATTGAGTCGACTTTAGGAGGATTTTGCACTTGTTCATTCTCAATTCACCATTGTGCGTGTTGCACTTTTGAGACAGCCAGTCAACCACCATAACGTAAAATATGTCGCGAACTCCCTGTCATCAACTGGCGAAGCCCTAAGGGTTCGCATATCGAACTTTGAGAGATCCTGCTCTACTGTATTCAATATATATATATACATATAAGTACGTGTCAAACCATAATATTCATAAAAATTCATAGTTCGGTTCTTAAATTCTTCAAAAATTTGAAAATATTCACTGAAATGGTGATTCATGGATATATCACTAATCAAGAATTGGCTCTTTCTCTTTTCAAATAGAAAGAGTTTCATAAATGAGTTTCACCTGCATAAAAATCTTCTTCAATATCCATATTCTTAAATTTTCACCACATGAGTCTGATCTTCTGATAAATTTAACTACTAAATACAATCGCTGTGAAACGAGCGTGAAATAAAGCAATTATTCGGCGACTTGGTACGTGTGAATACGCTTGCACTGTAACCACTTGTTCGCGCGAAGTCGCTTGCGCTGTTACCGTAGCCTTAGCCGGACTGCGTATCCGAAGTTTGCAGTCAGCGACCATCCGTCCCCAGTTGTCACGTATTCTACGAGACAAGGAATACAATGTAGTTTCAATGTGCTGGCGGGAATGACTAGGCTAACAGCCTAAATACTTCAGGTTATGTCATTTCAAATGTTAATACTGATCGCTGTATGTTATGTGTGTAATTATCGTATCTGTAAATAAAACTGTTTTATAACTAAAAAAAATGGTTCTGGCTCTGACTGGAGATCGAAAGGTCCCCGGTTCGAATCCGTGTCTCGGCTATTT
>JARYHS010010456.1:0-26868 GCA_031002005.1 Vandiemenella viatica
TTTGTTGGGCAGCTATATTAGGAGCTCATATTAGTCCTATAAGGAGTTACCAAGATATATAATTATGAGCCTTAGGGGGCATCTATTAATTATATGAGGTGTTTTTCAGGCTTTCCTGACCCCCCCCCCTACCACCACCACTCCGGTGAGACTTCGTGAGATCTGGTCCGACCCCCTCCCCCTCCCTCTTTCTGGTAAGATCTGGTCCGTGAGACCCACCCCTCCTAGAAATCACCCTCGCAAATTTTCGAGAACTTTTTTTGGTCTCACCCTTCGAAAGGTGGTTGCACCCCCACTTTTCGGCGAAATACCCCTCTAAATTCGTCTTTTCTTTTTTTCTTTTTTTCTTTTAGCTCCACAGTCCAACAACAATTTCGAAATCTCACGTGAGATATCGTTGAAACTTCCCCCCCCCCCTACGAATTAGTGATATTTGACCCCCCTATTTCACCTCACGTAATTAATGGGACGCCCCCTTATCGGCCGTATAAACATTCGTAGCCCCCAGTTGCTATTTCTCGCTGTATGGGAACGACTGTCTCTGATCCACTCTCGACCCAACTGTTCATCCACACTCACGGGCAACAGTCAAAAACCCCCCTCGCCCGGTCCTAGCCCCCTTGCATTATATGCTTATTCAAAGTCATCCGAGTCTTTTTAGCCGCCTCTTTTACTCAATCATGTCCAAGTGATTAAGAAGGGTGGTGGCTACTTTTTATGTTTCCTCAAATACTATAAAATTACCAGCACGTTTGTGCCAGCGTTTAATAGTTTTATTTCCCCTTAAGGTCTGGCAGGATGGAGGCGCCAACCTCCCACTAGCATCTCCGAATGGTATATGTTGCTACTGGCAATAAGTTTATGAACTACGACCGAAAACTTATCATTACAAACTAATATCCAAAAATTGTAAAATGAATCACAGCCAACCTGTTGCAATATTCATTGAATTTATTGTTTACCGGATTCGACCCACTACGGAAATAGTTACCTGCGTGAAGCCTCCTGTTGGGGTCTGAGATGTATCTGAACCTGTTGACCACCTCCTGTGGAGCCTGCTGCAGTGCAGCGTGATTGCCCCCGTGGCAGGCGAGGTGCGCCAGGTACAGGAACAGCGGTCTGCTGACGTCATGCTCGGCCACCAGGCGCTCAGCCTCCTCGGTGAAGACCTCAGTGGCGTACCGTCCAGACTCCTCCCACGACGTGGTCAGGTTACGACGGAAATCGTAGCCATGCATTCCCTAAGGTTAATGCGTAAATTTCTTATAAACAGACAGTGACATTTGTATGATGATGATTGTAATATTTTCATAAGATCTCTGTTCGTCATGTAATGTGACCTGTCTAGTGTGTCTAAATGTGCAGGTGAAGAATGTAGGAAACTATGGATAACGTATGATGATCTGTCAAGAAATTTTTGATTAAAATTAATTGTTAAATTTTGAATTTGAATATGGTTTTATCTTAGGTTCCCCTTTCTTCCAGCAAGATGCTATCCAAAACTGGTAGAAAATTACTTTAATTCCCTAAGTTTTTGAGTTTTGCCATGGCTGACATAGTCTAGAGATGATGGTGCTACTATTTTTCCAAGCTACACTGCCCAACAGTTAGACACTATGAATAGCAAGAAATTCTCTTGAATGATCTCAACAAGTGCGTGAATGTTTTAATAAAGAGTCACATTTTATTTTAACAAAGAAAATTATAGCATTTCTAAAACCTTATAGAAACGAATGAAAGGGCAACACATCCACAACGAGTCACTGTGTGGTATGGATTTTGAATTGGTGATATGTTCGGATCTGTTTTCTTCAACAAGATGACGGGAATAAGACAGGAGGGAATGGAGAACGATACCGGAATTAGGGTTGCAAAGACATATCGCTCAGCCGATAAAGTCGATAATATCAGTCGAAAAATATCGATATTTAAATCGATTGTTTTTCGTAGTTGATATGATAATATCGATGTGATGCACTTAAATATCGATATATGTTATTACCTTGCATCGCATCGCTAACCGTAATATGGTGACTATATTAGTGTGGCCTCATTTGGATCAATGAAATTTGTGCTTCCATTGGGATGGCGCTATCTGTAACACTTCCGATCAGACGTTTGCACTGCTGCGGGAGGAATTCCCGAATCCAGTCATTTCGCACAACTCCAACGAGGTAATGTGGCCTTCCGAGTTGTCTGAATTGCAGATCTACCAAAGTAATCTCAGAAATACGGCGTCCCATCTGTTAAATCAAGGAACGAGCCTTTGCAAAAGTATTCACAAAATTCGATTATCGATTAATTATATGCAAAGCAAATCCTAGGATCAATACTCTAGCTATTGTATTTTTTAGTTAAATGGAAGATACCCTTTTCTTAAGAGTTTGGTATATATGTCATATCATTTAAATAAAATAATTTCCACCACTTACTTTGTGTCAAAATACTCAGATTTTTGACAATAAAGCAAGACTACCAAGGCCACTCAGCTAAAAAAATGATGAAATAGTTCCTCGTATTTATTAGTAAATCAGAATCTCTGATTAATACATCAACAAAATTTAGTATTTATTCTGAAATTATTTAATAAAGGTAATGAGTTGTACTGTTCCGCTATCTCTCTATCTCTGTCTTTACGTGCTGTGCCTCTGAATGTGAAACCATCGAGCGTGGTGGATGAGTGGTAACATTTGGCCCTCGCACTCGAAATACGCGGTTTCAAATGCGCGTACGGCCATCCAGATTTCGGTTTTCCAAGGTTTTCCCGAAATCACTCCAGGCAAATTCCGTGATAGTTCATTCAAAAAGGCCGTCTCCGAATTCGCCCTCACATACCTTTCCTGCCTCTTATTGACCTCTACTTCCACAAGGCGTATAGCCATAAGCAAGAAAAAACGCAAACAAATAAGAAAAGAAAGAAAAAAAGGTAGTGAAGCGTGAAACCCCTGCCGATTGCTAGGCATAATCATGCTGTCTTAATGCAACGAGATGCATACATTTATTTCAAACTGCTTACTAATGTATATAGTGAAGCGAATAGCGTCTGCCGCTCCAATAACAACTTACTTCGTCTTCTGTTGTAGCAATGAAGTCCGTGTAGCCGACGTATGCTCCCCAGTACCCGAGATGGGAGTCGAAGCCGCGATACGTGGGCGTCATGTTGACCTGGTGGAAGCCCAAGTGCCACTTGCCGATGGCTCTTGTGACGTATCCCAGGTCCTTCAGGTACCCCGGCAGCAACTTGCCTTCCGGAAGCCCAGAAGCGTCCGTAGAAAGGAGTGGCCCACCTTGCATTCCTGTAAGTACTCGAATCAGTCGGTGTTAGTACATACTTCATTGCGAGTGATCAAGAGGGTCTTCCTGATAGTACTATAAGAAACTAGTCAGATTTTTAAAAAAATCTTTGCTGTTAAGAAGAAATGGTCAGATTTAAAAAACGCGAAATGATGTGTATAGCTATTTAGTTTAGTTTGAGGACAAAAAAAAAAAAAAAAAAAACAGTGGAGGGACGCTGTCTTGATACTACTAGTCAGATACATACATCTACGGTATACGACGGGTTAAAATATGAAATGGAAGCTGCAGAACTGATGAGTTTTCTTTTTATTTGTGTATATTAATATTCTCTAACGGTATAGCGTATTGTAGTAGTGCGTCATATAGATTTCTGCAGAGCTTCTTTTGATATGCTGGACGCGTTTTCGACGTCGTTCTCGGATATTATTGACAAAATTCTTGGCTACGGGAAAAAATTGTATGTAAACTATATCTCTACTATTAAAACAAATCGCATTCTGTCTAGGTCTGTTTTCCTAGTACAAGGTTTTTTTGCCTATAGCATTCATGGCTATCTGGATTTCTGCATCGTCATCCATTCCAGAATTCCTCACTACATATGCAAGAAATGTTTGACTCAATATTGAATAGCCTTTCCCAATAGTATCATAAATCATTCAAAAGTTCACAAAACGTTTTTGGGTACTGGTGTTGTACAATTATTTTTCTCACGTATAAATGTTAGATTACAATTATACGATAGTTTCTTCTGGCTTTTTCTGTTAGTATTTAATGGAAACGCGTCAGAATTATCCAAGAACAAAACATTTTCCCCCAATGAATATGTTATTTTCGGGAAAATACTTTTTAAAATGGGGAAAATCTAGAATATTGACCAATTAAAAATCCTCTATACAACTTCTACCCCTGAAATGTCACCGATTCCCATTTTTTTTAAAAAATAATTAACCCCATCGTATCCATTTAATGAATTCCTTAAAACTGATTTACTTTGGTGAATTGTTAGGATGGTTATTATTTCAGTAAATTAGTTTCGCTATGAGGTAACAGATTAGAAGGTGTCACCGTACAATAGGTGAGTCTTTTTTATAGTGATATTACGAAATACAAACGCTTGACAGAATTCACCTTACATTGAAATTGACATATGGATCCCAAAGCTGGTGTCGGACTGTGATTCTTTTATGAGTATATTTCCATATCTGCTATATCGCAGTTATGTTGTATGATGTGTCAATGAACCAATTATGTCAAGTTAATGCAGCTTTCGTAATAAGTCACGATTCCTTCTTCTTGGCGCTTCCATAAATTATGTAGGAAACACGAAAATTCAGAAATATCCATGACTCTCTCAAATCAAGTAAAGTCTCTTAACACTCTCTAAGAAGTACCTGACTGCGGAATAGAATATATTTTCTAATAAGGCAAACCGTTTCTCTGTGGTATTTTCCTTATGATTACTTAATAAAATCTGAAATCCACTTTAGTAAAATGTATTGAACTAGAAAGTGGACGAAAACTGAATATTCCGGCGACCTTCGGCAAGTCTCAACACTGGCTCCCACCAAGTACTGTTTGGCTAACCAGGAAATTTCATATAATCAACTAGATTTTATTTGCACTTATATTTCAAAATGGAACTGAAAGTATGATGCAATATAAAAAAGTCACTGTCTGTTGAGGAAGTAATTGTATACAAATGTGAAGGAAAAAGATAAAATTTATAATACGATGGTAAGGTGTATGCATTGGAATGTTACCATTTGTTTATTTACGACGGTAATATGCATAAATTCAAGTGTTTAGAAAAGCAGATGACGTTTACGATCTAGTCTCTATAGAAGTTGCTAGAACTAGGTCGCAACACAACCTAAGAACATCTTGTCAGAAGTCAAGCAACAGTAAAGTTTATTAAATAGTCAGAGAAAAAAATTACAACTTATGTTGTGGTTATCGGTATGCACTTAAAAAATGAAACAGTAACCTCGCTCCTGCGATTAGCTGGCTTGCTTGGAAGGGAACTGACCTGTTCTGACGGGATACTTTGCTGTCAACAGGGCCGCCCTGGAAGGAGTGCACACTGGCTGCACGTAGTGGTGGTTGAGGATCACTCCGCTATACGCCAGCGCGTCGATGTTGGGCGTTGGGATCTGGTCAGACCCGTGGAAGCTGACGTCATTCCAACCCTGCGACCCATGGGCGTCAGTTAGTTTGTTAAACAGCAGTCAACAATGAGCATTTTAGTACATTGTGGATACGTTACTCACCATATCATCTGCTAGTATAATGACGATGTTGGGCCTCGTATTGCTTTGACCCGAAACTAAAGTCACCATGAGTAACAATGAAAGCAGTAGTGACGTCATCTTCAGCAGCCCCTGAAATAATCGTTGCTGTATATTATTATATCCGTATTTACCTAAAATTGTATCTTCCTAATTTTATTGCTCAACAACTAGTAACTTCATATGAAGCACAATTGTGACTGAAACCGTTTGTCAATAGTTAATAATGATCGAACACATTGATGGAGTGTTAAAGCCACATAAATTAAAACCAATAATAGATACTTTAAAAGTTCAATATCTTAAAATCGTGATTACGTTCTTAACAGCGAGGTCTTTCGAGACGGGAAAGAATGGGGGGCAAGGAATGGGAAGGAATTTGGCCATGGCCTCTTGAAAGAAGCATCCCGGCGATCGGTTAGTCTTTGACAACAGATGTTCTAGGTCATACGCAGCAAAGTTACACTTAATGATGTTTAGAAACATTAATAAATTCGAACTTAAGGCTGTCTGTCTCATTCTCAGTTTTATTTATTTTCCACATTTTGTCATCAGAAATGATTTTCTTCAACACTATCATTAATGTTATCAGTTCTTATCAGAATTTCAAAATGTTTCTGATTTATCAGTAATAATACAGACTAACGTTATTCTCAGTTGTTTCATACTACACTGTTTCGTCATTCTAAATTAACCTTTCAATTTGACCCCAAAAATGACCAATGCAAAGTTAAAAAAATAAAAAGAAATGGAGAGCGATTAACTTTCCATTTGAATTTTTAATTCATTTAATTTCCACTGTTAACTGCTGATAGGGATAGACGGAATATTCCTATCGTCACCAACGGTGTGTGAATTTTGGAGTGAACAATGCTTGATTGCACTTATGCAGTAATTGCAAACGCAATAAGTTTTTGGTGTGATTCCTTAAAGCAAATGAATCTACAATAAATATTTTCATCTTTTAAACTAGTTGCCAGATCTATCTTTTGAAATGGTGTGGCAGAAAATAATAATGATCATTAGTGTATGGAAGGAAAGTTGTCACTCGATTTGAGGCATTACGGAGTAGAAAATTGTCTTTTGAAGTTAAAAGAGTAGATATTGTAATAAATTAGCGATGGAAGAGTTGATTAATTTATCGAAAACTCTCAAAGAATTTAAAATTAAAATTCGTTAAGGCAAAAATAAGCGGGTACAAGAAGGGGACATACGCGTGTGTAGGGAAATTGTCAGCAGAGCGTGTATTCCAGCGCAGTTAAAATGAATTAAATTACATCTTTCCAAATGATAAGACATTTCGGAAGTTTTGTTAGTGCGTTTGTTCATCATTCGATTTTGATTTGATCACTTACGACAGCGTGGAGAGACTTGTATAATATAGGGAATTCTGGTATTAATGTTTCAGACAAAGGGTCTCAGAAAATGTTTGATCAAATTTGTTAAATAAATATCTGTAAAATTTCCAGAATAACTTGGAGTACATAAGACGTTAGAAAAATATTATTTATGCCAAAAACCCGTTTAATTTGGGTATAACACAAATTATTTATTGAATAAAGTTGTTATTAATTAAAGAATTACTTAAAATATGACGAAAAACTGCATGAATGAATTTGTAGGTTACAAGTTCGTTTAGAAAGAAATCCCCATCTTGTTTGTTTCATATTTCGATTCAGTTAACGTGAAAGCAATTCGAATTTGCTGAAAGTTCCATTAATTCAATCTATTCAAACCAGTGTTGATGAAAATAGAGCTGTGTTATATTGTTTTGAATTATTTTTAATTTTGAAATAGATTTTTAAGGAATACTACACGTAACTTTACTTCTTATTGGGCTGTTATTCAAGGAGAGAAAATTTTATTTATTTTTGAGACAGCAAATTATATGTTTTACTAATAATGAAGAATAAATAAGACAAATCTGTCGTACTGCATATACAATTTTAATAGAAGGTGGATGCACTTGTCCATTTAGCACGATTAGATTGCAATGAATGTAGTACATATTTCTTAATGTGCAATATAGCATCCGATTTTGTGTTAGCCAAATAGGATTTTTTTTTTTGGGGGGGGGGGGGGAAGGATTTTTTTCCTTATGACCTTCCACCATGTAAGACTCAGCTCTCTATTTCACTTTGTTTCATTATATTAACAGATATAGCAAAGAAACATCATGGTTTTGCCTCTTCTCCGTTAATAAATGGAAATTGTTATAACTTTGGCTTGACGAGGAGTTTGACGATTATTGTAGGTAATGACTTGTCACAAGGATTGGTGTCATTCGCTATAATTGATTTCTAAAATGCAACCGAATCATTAAGTATGCCAACTGCCAACGTCATTATCTAACCACTATCTTGAAGAAAAGAGATTACGGTTTTGTTCAATAAACAGTTCGATTTAATCTGATTGGATTTAATTAAATAGCGACCACTGGGCTCTGGACCTAATATTCGTGCATATTGATGTATTTCGCAGCTCGGAATTGTTTGGATCTGGCGGCTGAGATGAGAATTGCTTTTATTGCTGCTGTTACTACCGGAACATCAGCTAGCAGACGTCTTTGCTAAAATGTTATATATATATATATATATATATATATTTAAAAACCTTATGTTGGAAAGCTGATTCCTAAGCATTGATTATTGCAGAACTGAACATAGTTAAAAGAAGAGACAACCGAACTGATACCTCTCGAGTGTCTGTATCCACTTAGTGAATTCAAATCACTTAGCTCCTTATGATAAGTTACTTTCATGTTAGCCTTGTAGTAGAATGGAATTAAAAGTTGGGTAAAGGTAGACCCCCTCGGGTTTACATCTACAGCTAATCTAGCAACCAGTGCATACTTACGGTGTGTCCAGCTGATGCTTGGCTGTAGTTGGTACCTTGTGTTGCTCTGTGAATTCGCCTTGAGACTCTCATTCTCTTATATCGTAGCAACAGACATTTTATACGGTCTATCTTATCTGTTTAATCAATCACCATCGGTTCTCATGCTTCATCTGCCAAAAACATCCTCGTAATAATTGATTTATTATCTTATCTTTGCAGATTAAGATCAGATGACCCCGAAAGAATTACAGTAAAGCGTATTCGATCGTTGCCACATGTTCATAGCAGGTAACTGGAGCATATACTTCCATATTATTGTTACTCCATCACCTTTACTTTTTGTAGGATTGGCACATAATTCAAACCACAAAGATTATTTTAAGAAGAATAGTAAAAATTAGTAACTACTTTACTTATGGATTTACGCCTCGTCGTTTTCATTATAGGCGAGAAAGTATTGGGGTAAAGGAAGTTGAAGAATTCAGTCATGAAATGTTGAATGAACTAGTTCCAGTATCCGCCTGAAGTTATTTAAAATCAGTATTTATGTTTTTGTTTTTTTTTTTTTTTTAGTTTAAAAACTGTATTTCAAAATGTAGGGGATTTTATGCCATCGAATAAAAATTAATGGTCCACTTGTTGTATGACATTTATAGCCAAATTTATGGCAACTGCTATTTCAACTAGAGTGCTGATCAGACCAGTTGTAAATGAGACCGAGGATTTTTCGGCTGGGTATAATTCCTGTGACTTTATATACTAGTATTTATAGGTTTGGGCTCATCGAAATGCAAATAACATGAATAAATGTCGATAATTACTGCAAGCTTACAGGTACTGCGAATTAAGTTGTGATATAAATTATTTACGAAAAATGCTTGTATCTGCCAGGTTTAGGGGCAACACAACAGTCTCTAACCAGAGGACTGCTGAGAATTAGTACACAGAGTAGAGCGATCTCCCCAGGATCTGCAACACTACCTCAATTTGGGATTCCTACTACCAATCAATGTCACCCATATATTAACATTAAATGAGGTTAGGATACACAAATAAATGATGTAATACCGAGAAGAGTACAACATTAACGCTTTTTATGTATCAAAAACATACTTAACAATGTCCCAATTAATGGATCGTTCTACATATTAAAAGGCTGTATATACTATACTGTCTAATGTAGATTGTGCAGGTTCCCGATACAAATAATGTTTCAACTTCAATGAAGTATACTGATAACTCATCTGTATTACATCATGTAAGTCACGAGAAGCCTTGAAGGGTATGAAAAAGCAATAAATTAAAAATGTGTCAATACGTTACACTATGACTCACCGCTAACGAAAAAACTAAGACGACTAACAAACAAAAAATTTTCAAGTGAAGGTGGATTTTGCTAATCACTGAACGTACCCTTTGTATCCACATCCACATGGCATAATAATACCTTGCTAACTGCCATCATGTCATTAGATGCATCAGGAAGCGATCGCTAGTTTTCATATTGGATTACAAAGATGTACGACTGTAAGTAAATATAATTGTATTTGTAATGATAATATAATGACGTTTGTGTACATATAATTGGAATTAACTACAAAACTATAATGAACTGATTCTTTCATAATGTTAAATCTGTTTAGGAACAATTATTTAAAAATCTAAGAACGGTACTACAGTAATGAATGGAAGGATGAAAAGTTTAGTAACCAATCGAGACAAAAACAGTATTTGACTGTTTCATTATTCTTCATATTGGTAATAATTTTTAATGACTACCAAACAGTTTCAAAATTGTGCTCTAAATAACAAGCTATTCGATTCTGCTTCTTCACGGTTTCATATACACTGAATTGGCAAACTCATGGGATAGCAATATGGAAATATCCTGAAGGTGATAACACAGCAGAAGAAACCTATAAATGTACTATGACAATAAATGACTAAAAACCGGATCAGCAACTTTATTTGGCCCCTTCCGCAGGCCATTACTGGACATCAACACTTACCAATCACGTTCTCTATTTAATTTTTTGAATAGGAGTATGGTCTCAATATATCTCGGGATATTTGGATGCCATCAACAAACTACGTAACATTAAACCATATGACAATATACACATCATTGGTCTCCACGTACAATGCACAGTTTATCACGTCCACGTTATGTTTATTGATCTTTATGAGGAAGAATAACCGTCTTTCCTAGCCAGGGGGCACGTAAGTGCTATAATTACTTTAAATGAAAGATAACTGCACAGTGGAAGTATGAGATCTTCACTCACAAGAATTCTTTGATATTTAAACAGGTGAGTGTTAATTTTCAAACAACAATTTTTTTAGTGTGTGAAACATTATTTACTGATAGCATCGGATGCTTTTGAACAACATATGTTTCACATGAGGTTGCTGCTTGAAGTAATCGCTAAGAACGGGTTGACATTGAACCTCGATAAGGGCACCCTGTGTAGTCTAGTGATGCCACGAATATTCGGCTACTATTCGGTATTCGGCCTATTCGGCCACTTTCTTCCATATTCGGTATTCGGCCGAATGTTGCGTACTATTCGGCCGAATACCGAATACTAAATCATGAAAAAAGAAAACTCACATATTACCCAAAAATGTATTTATTTTAATTCCAAATTATTACATTTAATACTTAAAATCTACCAGCGGTAAGTTGTGATGTATGAAAACAATTTTTTCAGCATTTTTTGATAGAAAACGGTTGCGCTTTTTCTCGTAAACTAAACCAGCTTCTGAAAATAGCCTCCCAGTATATACCGTACTGCCAGGAGACGATCAGTAAATCCGAGCGAATTCTGTCAGTCTTGGATACTGTTCAGCGTTTGCTGACCACCACTTGTAAAGGTCTGCAGGCTGATGTAGGCGCCCAGGTTTCACATAAATATCAATCTCATTTACAACAACCCTTTTCTTTTCCACATCATCACCATTTTGCATATTGTCAGTAGCAGCTTCCTCAAAACAGTTCCAGAAACTTTCGTGTATTTCAGGTGGTATCATCATTTTCATTCATATGTCTTTTCTTACTACGTGGAGGAGAATCATTAACGCAACTACTAGAATATTCACAATTAATTTTCAGAGCTTCTGAAATATTTTTTGTTTTGCTCTTTAGGTTTGAAGCAATCCGATAAAACTGGTTTTGGAACTCGGGGCTAGAAAAGTGGCAACCAGAATCGTATCATTTTCAGCAAAGTTGAACCGTGTTTCAAGCTTAGCTTGTAGTGAAGTTCTCATTCTCAATAAATTTGGTATTCTATATGCAGTTTCTTACTTCCCCAGGGATTTAAAAAATGTGACGATATGTGGAATGACTTCAGAGATGCAGGAAATAGCTGAGCTGGTTATTATCGTAATCTCCTCGAACGGCTACAGGAGCTTGATACATTGTTCCATTATCAGCCACTGAGAAGGTGTTAAATTGAGTAAACACTCGTGATCAGTTATCTAGAAAGAGACAGCTCGCTTTCTTTCTAATAATCTCTGAATTAAATAATATGTGGAAATCCATCGAGTGCTTACATCTTGTACCAGTTGGCGGTTTGACAAGTCATGTTCTTGGCGAATGAATTTCAACTTTTCTTGTGCAATACCAGAGTGGTTAAAATGGGTAGCAATTCGTCTTGCAGCAGCTACTATCTGCGTTATATCCGTTTGAGATTTTAGCGATTTCTTAACAGCTCGTTGCAGGCAATGAATAAAGAGCTTGGCAGAATCATATTGTGCGTCTCGTACACCTTTTATCATGTTTGGCTCCACTGTCATGGACAAGTAAATGGATCTTGCTATGAGGAATATTCCATGTTTCTGCTAATGGCAGTGAGTTCTTTTGCGATATTAGTACCAGTATGTGACACGACCAACTCGCAAATGAAACAAATACGCTCGCTGAGTGGCTAGCGCATGCTAAGGTATAGGGCCATCCATAAACCACGTGACTCGGTTGAGGGAGGGAGGCAAAAGCCACGACGGACAACGTGGGAGGAGAGGGGGTTCACAGGAGGCCAAAATGGAGCACGTGGTTTATGGATGCCCCAGGTCGCAGCCAGTCACCCGCGAAAGCTACACAGTACACATTTTTGCCGAACATTCGGTGGCTGAATATTCGGCGCTTGGCCGAGAGCGTGGCTGAATATTCGGTATTCGGCAAAATCACTATTCGTGGCATCTCTAGTGTGTACACACCAGCTGAAGTACTTAGGTTTTATCATCAAGCCGGAAGGAATTTCTCCATTAAAAAAGAAAGTAAGGGAATTAAGTGAAATGCCACCTCTCACTAGGCTAAAGCAACTACGCAGCTTGTTGGGTATATGTGCGTTCTACCGGGGCAATATTCCCAACTTTGCAAAGATCTTTCATCCCTGGTATGAACTACTCAAAGGAAGAGTAAAGTGAGAGTAGGGAGAGTCGCAACAAACAGCGTTCTCGACGATGTAAAGGATCTTTCTGGAGGAAATGTGTTTGTCCCACCCCGACCTCCAAAAGCCGTACTACCTGTACACGGATGCCTGTATTTACGGTTTGGGTGCGTGCCTATTACAGAAAGATCAGAACCGGAATTTCAAAATTGTAGCCACGGCCAGACGTACGTTGAAGCCGGCGGAATTTTATATTAATTTGGCGTGGGACGTGAAACTGTGAAGGCCGATCATTTCCTCCCCACCAAAACCGACCCGCGGAACGCATGGGTCGCGAATTGCAGTGTACTGTGATACCACGTGATTTCAGGATAGCTTATCCCGCCAATGAAATGTAACGTTGGGGTTCTCATAAGTTAAAGCAGGGCATATTTTTCTGCCGCATGTTCTTCGGCGAGAGGGAGAGGAAGCCATCTTTTCCGGGAGTGGAAAAGATTATTCTGGCCTGGAAAGCGGTCTGGAATAGACGGTTCCACCCTGGAAGGAGTCGTACAGTGACCATGCTATGACCGCTGGCTGGTGATCCTCGTCTGCCAAGAGGGCGATATCGTACCCGGCTGGTCGCAGGATCGATATCGCACAGTGATAGGCTGTGAGGCAATCACCATTGACGCCGTCTACGAGATGGTAATCTGCTCACGCTAGGTCATGCTTCATTTGGTTCTTGAGACTGTGACAGACCTGTAAGCGACTTGAGATGAAGGACCTCTGCTCATCAAGCAGAATCGTCTGAGCTAGTTGGCATATTTGGCAGAACATTATGTGTTGTGGAGGCCACTCGCTTATCACGAGTTCTATAATGTTTTCTTGTATTTACGGCGCCCGACATTATCATGTTCATGTGCATACGGTTTAATTGCTAATGTTTGTTATCACGACATATCATGCATATTTTGTTAACTTTAATATTTTATTTCATTGGATAATTCATGAATCAAATTAACGTTAAATTCAATCATTGTTTGCTCTGGTTAATCGGCCAATTGTAAGTGTAGGCTTTGTGTTCGGTATTATGCATTGATTTTTTGTTAATGGCAAATTTAAATATGCCTAGCGGTGTAAATTCCAACAGAACAAAATAAACATTAATTGTCAGTTTTCTTGTAACCTGACAGCTTTGAGATTCTTGTCAGCAGAAATTATCCACAATTTAAAAACAAAAATTAAAATTAAAAGGATCGCCCATCCCCAACGAAACCCCATATCATTATAACGCCTACAACGAAAGCAGTGCCCTACGGAACCCCAATCACAGGGATTACTTTCATTAATAAACAAAATATTTTATTTGTAGTTGGAGGATTTCAACGGTTGAAATATATCATATTTTTTGTGAGGTGGGTAAGTCTCAAGTTTGAATTTAAAAAAAAAAAGACATTTGGCAACTAAGGCCATACAGCCAGCTCATTGTGATCATTATAGCTTCCAGTGAATCAGTCGTCATTCAGTATATATATTGTATCTTCTAATTATGGACGCCACAGGACGGACAGGGCATTCACACAGACACACAACACTAAACACCCATGACCGCAGCAGGACTCAAACCGGCTACCTTCTGCACGCGGAGATAGCACTCTAGCCCCTACGCTACCGAGGCCAGCAGGTTTGGATATTCATGTGACTGTACTATCGACAGGGTATAGGACAGTGTAAACAGATGTGTAGGAAGGTGTGAATAAATTTTGGGAGGACATATAGCGGTCAAACATTCAGATCGTTTGGAAACATATTACATTGGTAGTTCCGTTCCCCAAAGCTTAGTAATCGGGTCATATGACACAAAAAAAAAACTATACTCGGTTCATCATGAACTGGTGGCTCTAGGTTGCCATCCATTAGCCACGTTACCCCATCCCAATATCTTCTCCATTTGCTCACAATCCGTACTGTTCGATGTGTCCAGTTGATAGAAGGTAATATTTCCCCTTCGAATAAAGGGGTTAGACCAGGGAGTGGGAATATAACAGAGTGACCTTGAACCGCGTCAGGAAACTAACGGAGTATAATGGTTTTGCAAGCGTAACTAATTCAAAGTGATAATAGAATTATTTACCTTGGAGCCTAATATGGTTCCTAGGTGTCAGGTTATAGCTAATAAATTAACAAGCTTATGAGGCTGAAGTGTACTGACAGGCAGGGCTCGCCCGACAGCGCGGGGTTGCAGGGCGGCGCGTTGAAGCTGGAGTTGGGCTCGCAGCGCAGCGTGGCGGTGGAGCGCAGGGTGGGGATGACCTGCTCGCCCGCGGGGCGCCGGTAGCGAGCCTGCATCGCCTTGGCCAGCGCCACGCCACTCGCGCTCAGCACCACGGCGGACGCGTTGTACGGCGGCGTCGTCGAGTCCTCGCGCCCGCTCGCGCCGTAGTAGCCGTCCATCTCGCCGCCACGCGTCGTGCCTGCACGAGACCATGTAGTTAGTCAGTTGTCAGTACGACAGTAAAACAGATGCTTTGAAACCCACACTGCGTTCGTGGTGGGCTGAAAAGAGCTCGTCCATACGTGGTTATACTTATCATTCAATGTTTTAGTAGGAAAAAACTGTTCGGCCTTAAAGGCTTGTCGATATTGAAGTAAGTAGAACCGGGAAAAGATGAGTTCAGGGAATGGGAAGACATTGTGCTACTTTTGAAGGAGCCGTGCATGTATTCCAAAACCATGGAAAACAGAAATATGGGCGGGCGGACGAGGATTTGAGCCCAAATACACCAAAATGAAAGGACCGATAACCACTCACCCTTCAGGCTCGGTGAGACTGTCCTAAAAGATTTAAATTACTTTGTAGAAAGGAAAGGTTATTTATGGAAATTTTTCTAAAAGTCTTGTGATGTGCAGTACAACAGTTTTCGGAAGAAGATTATTTATTTTACTCCATGATACATTTTCACGTCATAATTCCAAATAAAACAAGACATTAATTTGGACAAATACTATTTAGTTTTATATCATCGATCTCTGGCTACAAGAATTTTCGTTATCGCATTTTTCAACTTCAAGCTATACGTTTCTCATAAGTATATATGCTCCTCTCCCAAATGTTTTTGTTTATTTATGAAAGGAGACTCTATTTTAGTTAATAGAAGTTATCTCTAACTAGAATAATGCATCAATGAGGCTCATTAATTTAATTCAGATATCTAAAATCGCAAAATAGAATCTGCTTCCACCTTCACATTACTTATTTCATGGTATATTATGACACAATGTATTCAACTACAGAAATATATCGTGTCCACAAGGATTCGTGGTAGCATGAAACGTTGGAACATCGTCATAATAGTAACGAACTTTCAGTTGACAGTAAAATAAATTTTATCCATAGTTTCACAACGCTTCAGGATAGTCATAGATTCCCGTGAGAATTAATTATGTTGATTGTCAGTGTCAGATAATATGATGTTATCTGAAAAAATGTATATCCATGGTTTCACAACACTTCAGGGTAGACAAAGATTCACGTGAGAATTAATTAAACTGATTGCAGTGTCAGATAATATGATGTTATCTGAAAAAAAAAGTATATCCATGGTTTCACAACATTTCAGGTTAGCAATGATTCCCGTGAGAATTAATTTTGCCGACTGTTCGTGTCAGATAAGATGATGTTATCTGAAAAAAATGTTTGTTCTAAGTTTCGCTACGTTTGCGTCTAGTCGAATAATCCTGAGTTCGTTCGTAATACCTTATACGTATAGTATGAATGTCAGTGCTAGAGAATTAAGTTATTAGATACAATGTTATAGGGTATATTACGCTTTTATTTCTGTAATCAATTATCTCGCCAACATTATTTCACCTAACAGATTTCTCGTTAGATAAAATAATCTTTGGTGTACTTATATTCTGAAGTTCTCTCTAGAAACGTATTGTACTGAATATGTAAGATGAAAAATTTATCTAATTGATTTCAGCAAGTTCGATAAAATTAATTAATTTCCTAATTAGTGTTTTCACTTGCTTTAATAGGCCACATTGAACACAATACTTATAAGATCAAAAAAATGTTAACTTCATTAGTGTATAATCAAAAATGCAGATCCAATTTTCTACATAGCTTCACTTATTATTCACTCATTTATTCTAACACACTGGGAGTTTTTGCATTCCATCTTCAATGAGATTTGTTGGACTCCAGTTACACATGGAGTCTTGCATCACTACGTCGATAGAACATTTCTATCTACATTAGTTTTCGGGCGGATACAACTAATGACAAACTAGACAGTTTAATTGATGGAGTTTCGAACCTATATCGTCCTGAATACGACGTCCGACCGTTACTGCTAAGTCAGCTGACTCAGTAATGAATATGCTGCCCAACTAATGAACCAGCCGTCACTGAGGAAAACCACTTTAGTGAGTAAACCACAATAATGAAAAACTCATTGAAATGTGAAATATTTCATCAATACCACAAGACGGCAACGTGATTGTATTTAGTGCTGTATATTGTGTAAGTTTTCGCTGTAATTTTTCTGATAGCTTAAATTTTTATCTGTTATTTGATCCTTGGAATACTGACAGATAACATGTAGATAAGTTTGAAAACGAAAGATTTCAGACCTCGTGATAGGTACATAAACGCGTGAATTAGCTCGTATATCTTTCAAGTGTTTTTTTGTTTAATGATCTTATCATAGTCATCCTGGGAATCAAGTGTGGTAACACAATATTGTCTGAGAGAGGATGGATTTTATCTTTAGCATGTCTTATTGCGTAACATGACCAACTCCTATCAAGTATATATATCTATTGATTCTTGAGATAGTAAAAACCGAGCGTGGTGTGTGAACGGTTAACGTTCTGGCCCTCGCATTCGGGAAGACGCCGAATTGAATCCTCGTAGGAGCATCCAGACTTAGGTTTTCCATGGTTTCCCCAAATTACTCCGAGGCGAATGCCGGGATTCTTCCTTCAAAAGGCCGAAATCCTTACCGTTCATTGTCCACAGTCCCATCCCTGCCTCTAATGACCTTAAGCTGTCGACGATGCTTAAAAAAAAGAGTAAAAGAGAGATAGTAAATGTTATTCTGAATATTATTTACTAGCTTTGCCCTATATGTGTTTCAATGCCTCTTTTTTCTTTACTAATCGGCCAAGCATATACAAAACATGCACATATATAAAATAAATGAAACACGATGATTTTTTGCATTAAAATAAAGGTGAAAAGTTTATTCTAGTGCTTTGGAATAATTTCGGTATTTCGTCATCTACTAAAGCAGACCCGTAGATTTTATCCAGTTTTGACTAGTACATAGCACTCCCATTTTTAAAAACAGAATGGGCTGTAGGTCTGTTGTGAACTCTTTTTATTTTTCCATATTTTTTCGCTCAATCCCAGGTTCAAATTCCGATGGAGGCAAGAATTTTTAAGAGTTGTATTTTACCAATGGCTTAGTATACCACTTTCGGACATCAGTCTGTACTAACATCCATGTTTGTTTCTATCTATTGTGATTAACTGTTGCTACTTTTTTGTATTCTTGTGCAATACGAAATAAATAAAATAAATATGAGCTACCGGATACCACGTTAGTTTATTCCATCAAAACAAATATAAAAAATACTCTCTACTGTTTCTCGGCGGGTGGGTATGAAAGTTCTGATGTTTTATCCCATTCGATCGGATTTTAGTAATAATGCTCTATCACCTTCCACTTCGGCAGATACCCCTACCAATGCAAAAAAAGAAAAAGATTGGGAAAGCTGCTACTGTAAATTAATTTTTAAAAGGTACGAAGGAGAAGAGCGAGTGCAGTTCCGAAACGGAATGTGAACAGTAATTTTCACTTATTTTTAAAGCATCTTTGCTCAAAGGTCCTTCAGGATCGGATAAAATTCTTTTTGAGATTCAAGTTCGAACTTCTCAGTCAGGAACTGTCCAATCGGAATAGGTCCAACTCCGTTTGACAGGAAATTTCATGGGTTCTGAGAGTATCACTAATATCCCTATCCGCTTTGGCTGATTTCCCCAGCATTTATGAAATATTTTCAAATAAAAACTGAGTAGTTTTACATATAAATTATGTAGACAGTATTTTTCTCGTTTTTATAAAGTAAAAAGAAAACTTAGTCCACAATCCGAAGATTGATTGGATCTTACCGAAGGGGGCATACTAAGCCATTGATCAGACAAGTAACTTAGTCCACAATCTGAAGAATGGTTGGATCTTCCAGAAGGAGGCATACTAAACCATTGTATAAGAGGTATGATGGTCAATTCATTTCCTCTGGGTCCTACAGTTTAACGTGGAATCTGAACCACGGAACGATATAGGGTAAGTGATATTTATTTTAATTATTTCGTACTGCACAAGAATAAAAAACAGTAATTACATTTAATCACAATAGATAGAAACAACCATTGATGTAACTATATACTGATGTCCAACGATTTCAGCCATTCAATTGCTTCTCTTGTTGCTTCGTGAATCTGATGCATTATAAAACCGAGTCTCATAAGAGGACATTCCATGGAGATTGTAGGGTAACTATTTATTTGAATACTGATTTTGTTTCTGTGAGTAGGAATGAAATAATACTACTCCGGGCACCGTGAATGATGATCTCTGGATATAATTTGGCGTTGTCAAGGGAGTTGAGTATGTTGATTCTGACCTTGGAGACGAATGGATCACAATGTTGTAGCCGACACCATAAATCAATTAATATGTAAAGTAATGTGTAAAGGAATGATTCCAGTTGTTATTGTTTTATATGTTCATTAAACTACTAAATGATTAATAATTTAATATTTTGTTATAAATCTTAAAGTAAGATTACTATGTATATAAAAAATTGTGAGTGGATAAAAAGAAAAGGGAAGTATTAGTTAATAGCATCTTATGTTTAATTTGTTGTTGTTGATTAAATACTAAAAGAATTAACCAATAATGTTGTACAATATAAGGCAACTCTCATATTAAGAAGCGGCATTAATAAATGGGTTCAAGGTAACAGGATGTACTAGTGTAATTTAATACACTATAAGAAACAGTAAACCCATAAGATGTGGTGATCGGTTTGCTGGTGGATAACGCACTCACAAGAAGAATTCTCTATCATTCTCCACTTTTACATCCAGTAACTGCATCTACCGTGGCCTTTTCTCACACGATTCAGTGCCGTCTAGGTTTCCCTATGAAGTTAGAATCCAGGAATCTGTCGAATATGGTCTTGAATTAGCGCTTGTTTTCAGGGTAGGAATTGTTCCACTCAGCGCATCATTCTTCACCTATTTTGAAGTTATTTTGGACCAGCACTTCGACGCTGCATATCTAGGGTACCTCATATGATCAAACACAAATCCTAAAAATTCCTTCGTCCACCGGGATTCGAAACCGGGACCGGAGCAGTGAAGTTTTTGGAAACAAGTCCCATAAGCTACAAAATGTGATAAAATTTAAGCAAGAATTTGATGCTATTGGGAGCACAAGAAAACTGTCACAATATCACACTTTTAGATTCACTGGCAATTAGAAATACGGGCGAATTTATCGTTAGCTTTAATACCTGACACTAAAAGTATGAAGCAACGCCCGGAGGTACAATTAGCCGTTATCAACATGTGAACAAATGAAATGTGCTTTGAAATTAAGCTCAAAATTAATATATCTGAACTAATGACACTTAAAAAGAATGTACAAAACAAGTTATGATGATCTCATACTTAGTTATCATAATACCGATACTTTACAATGTAAATAACCAATGGAGCCACGAATGGAACAAATATGCCGTTCAAAAATAATTCATATAGTTCTGGTAAATTATGCCACAAGCTCAGTGGGGTTTTTATCTACAAAGTTAGAATATGGATCAAAATGAGAAAATGAAACAAAAGTATTGGAGTTTATAACACTTTTTCATTTAACTGTAGAAAGACGCCTAATGTAATCTCCTAATTATCTTTGGCTCAAAATTACTGTGTCTTTTTATTACAGGTTTTGGGATGGTTTGGCCCTAATACCTTCTATCAACTCCAGCATATAGCATGGAGGTTACTTTAATTTATGCTTTGAATAACCGTCAATTACAGTTCTAAGTCACGTTGCTACGCATATTCAATGATAACTGCAATAATTGACGTCCATTATGTATACGAGTTGTAACAAGTGTTTAACTAACCAATTAAACACTTGTTACAACTCGTCCTACAATACATCTACTATTCATGTACTACAGTGATAGTCGCGTTATACACACAAAAATAAAATTCATGCCGCAGCATGCAAAGTATATCGCCCGCTCGTTTTATGCGGTAGCTCAACTTCAACTACTCCTCTACCCGCGCTAGCAGACCAAAGATCCTACTACTTACTTGTTACAGATCTAACTAAAGATACCCAATGACATTAAATTATTGGTTGTTTTTATTTTTAATTTATTTTTGGTTCTGGTCAAAATTATTGTTTGTAGAGCTCGTGAGCAGTAATACATCATATACATATTATAATATTTTCATAAACGTATATAAATTAGTCACACTGAAACTACTAATTAAGTAATTGTGGTGATAGCATATGCCACAAGTTCGTAAAAAACACTAAATAATTTTAAGAATTTCATTCAAGAAGTAATTTGTGATGTTAATATCTATATGTACTGCAATCAGATATTCATACAAAGAGGTATCATTAAACTAATTACATCATTATGAATAAAATAAGAAACAATTTTAAATTTGATGTGCCATACTTAGGTCTTGATATAACGTTAGAAGTAACGTTTAGGCTTGGCGTTTGGTAGGACACGGTCTTGAATCCCCTTCCGGCCATCCATATTTCGGCTTTCCATGGTTTCCGAAATCACTCCAGGTGAATGCTGGGTTTGTTCCTTCAAACGGCCATGGCCGAATCCCTTGCCATTCATTGTCCCCAATCTTCTAACGTACAGTTCGACGAGACACAAAGCCCTAAGAAAAAAAACAAAAATACCATGAAATTAATATCGCAAATTTAAATATGCCTAGCGGTGTAAATGCGAACAGAACAAAGTAAACATTAATTGTCAGTTTTCTTGTAACCTGGCAGCTTTGAGATTCTTGTCAGCAGAAATAATCGATAATTTAAATAAAATACAAATAAACGGATCATTCATCCACAACGAAACCCATATCATTATAACGCCTACAATGTAAGCAGAGTCAGATGGAACCACAAAGACAAGGATTACTATCATTAATAAGCAAAATATTTTATTTGTAGTTGGAGGACTTCAACGGTAACTCAAAAACTGACAGTAACGTCGCACTACGTGAGCCATTCAACAAAAAGCTAAAACTAGATCCCAAATAACAAAATTTGAAAGAGGCTTTCGTAATACTGTAACATGCGGCAGATAAACCGAAGGATGCGGAACTACGGTCTTTCTTTGATTTTCTATATAAAGAAAAATGAAAAACTATACCAGGGAAACAAAAAATTCAATTCAGCATGATAATATTTCAGATGATTATTCGTGCTGATCTAGGATATTACAACGCCATACAAAGTTAATGTTTATTACTACACTACACAAGCTCCACACACTTCAGTTTCTTGAATTCTTAAACTGAAGAATTAGATAACTTCTTTCTCGAAACATTCCATCAATACGCTAACTTCGTGGACCGTTTATAATCATTCCAACAAAGCATCTACAAGTATGTATGCTGCACAAGCGTGAGACACTTCTTCCGACATCGCGGAGGTCCAAACGAACATGGCGGATAGAGTCGACTTGTCGTTACGGTTACAGTGAGCGTACACACTAGAACCTCGTTACTGTATCCTGTTCGGTTACAGTTACAGCTCGCTACTGAGAACGCCCAGTGAGGTAGGCTCGGTGATCGTCGCGAGCGATAGCTCGTTTTCCATGTACACATTAGAACGTCGTTACTGTATCTGTTCGGCTACAGATTACAGCTCGCTAGTGAGTATCCGACTTTACAAAACACCACTAAAACCACAATGGTGACAAGACTATGTGAAGTTGTGGCTTCATCTACTGAACCCTCACCGTGTTTTGTTATAAAAGGAAAATTCAGTACACTGTGAGCAGCTTTCGGTATTAATGGTATGTGAAAATAAGGTTTTTGACACTAAAAAACTGTCAACTAAGACTGCGATGACATCTCGTGTCTCCGACTGACGACATCTCGTGTCTCCGACAACTGTAATTTTGTAATAAGTTTTTCTGTTTGTTTCTAAAGTTATTTAAATGTAGTAGTAAAATAACAACATGTCTTAATAGCATACCGCAAAATTAACTAACATCCAAAATCTCGAATTATTTGTCAACGCTTTCACTTAAAACTACCTTCACAGAGAATAGTCAGACGTTGCAAATATTGATTTTATCATTATTATCTTGTTATTTTAAGTGATAGGTGATCTCTATAACGTCTTCATTTTCTTTTTTTTGATACTAGCGGTTGTACAAACTTAACGTTTTGTTTGAAAACGGTGAGTTTTTATTTTCTGTAGGGACACTAATTTCTCTTAAACGTTAAAAAAAAAGAAGTGTATTCAATTTCAGCACAACATTTTTACTAACGAAATATAATCCATATTTTCGTTCGAATAGCGAATATGTTAAAATGTATCACAATTTTTCTGAGTTGGCTAAGTCTCAAGTTTGGATTTTTTTTTTAATGGCATTCGGCAACTGAGGCCATACCGCCTGCACAATGTAATTATTATAGCTTCCAGTGAATCAGTCATCATCTAGTATCTATATTGTACCGCAGTCGGACTCGAAACGGCTACCTTCGGCACGCGGAGCTAGCGCTCTAGCCCCTACGCTATTGAGGCCAGCAAGTTTGGATATTCATGTGAATGTAAAATGGACAGGGTATAGGACAGTGTAAGCGGACGTGTAGGAAGGGGTGAATAAATTTTGGGAGGACATATAGCGATGAAACATTCAGATCGTTCGAATATATATAACAATGGTAGGTAGTACCGTTCCCGAAAGCTTAGTAACCGGGTCATATGCCGAAAAAGAAATTAAATTCGATTCATAATGAACTGGCGGCTTTAGATCGCCATCCATTAGCCGCGCTACCCCATCTCAGTATCTTCTCCATTTGCTCACTATGCGTTCTGATCGATGTGTCCAGTTAGTCGGAGGTAATATTTCCCCTTCGAATAAAGGGGTTAGACCAACAGAGTTGGAATAATTCAGTGTGATGATAGAATTATGTACATTAGGGAATAATGTAGTTCCTATGTTAGGCTAAGGCTAATAAATTAACAAGCTTATGAGGCTCAAGTGTTCTGACAGGCAGGGCTCGCCCGACAGCGCGGGGTTGCAGGGCGGCGCGTTGAAGCTGGAGTTGGGCTCGCAGCGCAGCGTGGCGGTGGAGCGCAGGGTGGGGATGACCTGCTCGCCCGCGGGGCGCCGGTAGCGAGCCTGCATCGCCTTGGCCAGCGCCACGCCACCCGCGCTCAGCACCACGGCGGACGCGTTGTACGGCGGCGGCGTTGAGTCCTCGCGCCCGCTCGCGCCATAGTAGCCGTCCATCTCGCCGCCACGCGTCGTGCCTGCACGAGACCATGTAGTTAATCAGTTGTCAGTACGATAGTAAAACACAGATGTTTCCAAACCGACACTACATACAAGGTGGTCTGAAAAGAACTCAAACATAAGTGTTTATACGTATCATTCAATGTTTTAGTAGGAAAAAAAATGTTCGGACATAACGGCTTGTCGATATCGAAGTAAGTAGAACCGGGAAAAGATGAGTTAAAGGAACGGGAAGACATTCTGCTATGAACGTTTGAAGGAACTGTCCATGTATTCCAAAACCAGGGAAAACAGAAATCTGGGCAGGCGGACGAGGATTTGAGCCCACATAATCCAAAATAATAGGACCGAAAACCGCTTACACTCCAGGTTCATTGAGACTGTCCTAATAGGTTTAAATTACTTTGTAGAAAGGACACGTCACTTCCGGCAATTTTTCTAAAAATATTGTGATGTGGGTTTTCCATGGTTTTCCCAGATCACTCCACGCGAATGCTGGGAAGGTTCCTCACAATAGCCCATGGGCGCCTCCTGCCATATCCCGTATATCCCTTCCAAACCATTACCTTTCCGGATAGGCGCAATGCACCCTCCGCCACACACTTTTAGTGATTCGCGGAGTAATAGTAATAGTAAAACAGTTTTAGGAAGAAAATTATATATTTTACTTGACGATCCATTTTATGGTAAAATAAATGTAAGTTTTCACGTCATAATTCCAAATACAAAAAAGAGATTAATTTCGACAAATACTATTTAGTTTTAAATCATCGATCTCTGGAAACATGACTTTCGCTATCACATTTTTCAACTTCAAGATATACGTTTGCCATAAGTGTATAATTTCGCCCATGTGATGCTCCTCTCGCAAATGTTCTTGTTTCTTTATGGAAGGAGACTCTTTTTTATTTAATACAAGTTATCTCTAACTAGAATAATGCATCAATCAGGCTCGTTAATTTAATTCAGATATCTAAAATCGCAAAATAAAATCTGCTTTCACCCACAAATTAGTTATTTCATGGTATATTATGACACGATGTAACATGAAAAGTTTGAACATCGTCATAATAATAAAGAACTTTCAGTTAACAATATAATAAACAAATACAAAGTATTTCCAGAATTTTATCCATAGTTTCACAACGCTTCAGGTTAGTCAAAGATTCGCGTGAGAACTAATTTTGCAGACCGTTCGTGTCAGATAAGATGATGTTATCTGAAAAAAAGTTTATCCATAGTTTCACAACACTTCAGGCTAGTCAAAGATTCGCGTGGGAATTAATTTTGCAGACTGTTCGTGTCAGATAAGAAGATGTTATCTGAAAAAATGTTTATCCATAGTTTCAAAACACTTCAGGCTTGCCGACTGTTTGTGTCAGATAAGATGATGTTATCTAAAAAAAAATTTATCCACAGTTTCAAAACACTTCAGGCTAGTCAAAGTTCGCGTGGGAATTAATTTTGCCGACTGTTCGTGTCAGATAAGATGATCTTATCTGAAAAAAATGTTTATCCATAGTTTCAATACGTTTGGGGCTAGTCGAAGAGTCCTGAGTTTGTTCAAAATACCTTATATGTAAAGTATGAATGTAAGTGCTTGAGAATTAAGCTATTAGATACAATGTTATAGAGGATATCACGATTTTCTTTCTGTAATCGATTATCTCGCCAACATTAATTCACCTAATAGATTTCTCGTTAGATAAAATAATCTTTGGTGTACTCATATTCTGAGGTTCCCTCTAGAAACTTATTGCACTGAATATGTCAGCTGAAAAATTTATCTCATTGATTTCAGTGACTTTGATAAAATTAATTTATTTTATCTATTAATGTTGTCACTGATTTTAAACGGGCACATTCAACAAGATAGTTAGAAGATCCAAAAAAAAATTAACTTCATTAAAGTATAATCAAAAGTGCAGATCCAATTTTCTACAAAGCTTCACTTATTATTCACTCATTTATTCTAACACACTGGAAGTTTTTGCATTCCATCTTCAATAAGATTTGTTGGACTCGTACGAAGTCAGTTGCACATGGAGTCTTGCATCACTACGTCGATAGAACATTTCTATCTACATTAGTTTTCGTGCGGATACAACTGATGACAAACTGGACAGTTTAATTGACGGAGATTTGAACCTATATCCTCCCGAATACGACGTCCGACCGTTACTGCTTAGTCAGCTGACTCAGTAATTAATATGCTGTCAAACTAATGAACCTGCCGTCGCTGAGGAAAACGTCTTCAGAGAGTAAACCACAATAATGAAAAAATCGTTGAAATGTGAAATATTTCATCAATGCCACCAGACGGCGACGACCTAGTATTTATTGCTGTATATTGTGTAAATTTCACTGTAATTTTTGTGATAACTTAAATTCTAATCTGTTATTTGATTCTTGGAATATTGACACATAACATATAGATAAGATTAAGAACGGTTACATAAACGCGTGAATTATGTCGTATATCTTTTTAAGTG